>OX460370.1:89173632-89193632 GCA_949786405.1 Onychomys arenicola | reverse complement strand
ACACACACACACACACACACACACAAGTTTAAACTGCTCAAAGCAATTATTTCCAAGTGAGATACTCTTTTCTTCTTTTTCAGTATTTGTACTTTATACTTCCCTTTTATAGGATAGATAACTTACTTGGAATTTATTCTGGATAATGTTGATGATGGAGAAAAAGAATTTCCAGAAAAGGCTCCTTGGTGGGATAGGCTCCAGAGACGCTACACAGAGATTTTTATAAGAGGAAAAACAATGGTTAGTCATGATTTGAAGGAAATGTAAAATACAGTGTATAACTGCTCACACTGCATCTCCATGCTAATACATAAGTACTATGATAGTTCTAAGCCATTTCCTACAATATGACAAGTGAACAAAAGTAAGTAAAGACACTAGGAACTTTGCAAGCATCTATTAATCTAGCTACCTGCTATAATCTGCCTGTCACCCATCTAGTGACAGAGATAAGAAAGAGATTAAATATCCACCTGAAAAGGCCTACTGACAAAGACTAATGAGACTGACCTTGTATTTTTCTTTTACTGCTTAAAATTGTCTCTTCTGTCTCTGGGCCTTTTCTTCTTCTTGGATTTGAAAAACCTCTTCAGGAGGAAATACAAAGCAATAATAAAACACAGTAGAAAAGCCATAAATCTAGGAAGACACCAGGTGAAGCTGGTTCAGGAAAGTGAGCTTGTATCTGTAACCTCCTCACTCAAGTCTCTGACATCACAATGGGCTGAATCATGATGTCAGAGTATTACAGGTCTCAGGTCTTAAAGGGGCCACGTTTCTTTTCATGGTGGATGTAATTTCTTTGGTTGATGCCTTTTCCTCTCTCAGGCAAGAGGGAAGAGTGCATTTCTTGGGGTAAAAGTTTGGACTCGTGATTATGAATAAAGAATTTTTAGATTGAGTAACATGGATGCTTTGAGGGAAAGGATCCTCAAACAAACTGCAAAGATACCTAAAGATGTAGAATTTTGTACTCTTATACACTTTGACTTATCCATTTGGGGCCTATCTTTTATTTTTAATATTTATGTGTATTAATGATTTTGCCTGTATGTAAGTCTGTGCACCACATGTGTGTAGCGTCTGTGAAGGACAGAAAGAGTATCAGACGCCCTGGACCTGGAGGTACATATGGTTGTAAGCTGTCACATGGATACTGGAAGTGCAACCAGTGCTCTTAACCACTGAGTCATCACTCCAGCCATGAGCTGAATTTAAACTCATTAGTCTACACTTAGCCTTATTCCAAGTAAGCAGAGACAGCAAAGTACTTTAGACAAAACATGAAAGCATATAGAATAATTAAGGCCAGAGAGAAACTGAAATGGTGAGATTGCATTTTTTTAAAACTCAGATCATCAGCAAGTTAGTAAAGACACGTTTGTTTGTTTGTTTCAGAATTAGTAACTATCAGTCAGTACCAACTATTTCTAACCAAAATACCTGTGGGAATGACAAAGCTATTAATAATTCTAGGAAAATAACAAGCAGACGTAAGTAATGTAGTCATTCTGCTTTGAAGTCTAACAGTAGTTGAACCCAAAGCTGAACCTCTTCACATACTCCAGAAGCATGAAAAATGTGGGTTTTACTTTCTCCATGAAAAACATTTATTTTATATCATATTTCAGAAAAAAATTGAAACACCATAATCAGCATTAGGGATTGACTGTTTTCCATCCATGTTGATGCAGAGAGAGTAGGGGTTGGATTTGCCCAATACACCATGAAACAAGCCATGGCCTACTTCATCAATTTTAAATAAGAAAAAGCCATGTGGAGGAATCCATTAGGGTACAAGAGTACAGGAGTCACCAGATTAAACATTTAAATAAATAGTCAAAGAGTGTAAACACCATCTGTGTGTCACAAAAATGAAAGAAATTAAAAAGTGAAATTCATGGTAGTATTATGAAGAACTAAATAATCATGCACTTGAAGATGTGGAAGTACATCTAATCAAACTAGAACAGTCTGACTAGAAGCCTAGCTAGTGAAAATCACAGGCAAAGAAGCTGGCCTGTTTTTTCTCCTCTTCAATGTCAACGATGTTTTTACAAATTTTAAATAATACAGGCCATCTCTATGATAGTAATATCTGGAACCAGAAGAACACTGTATCATGGAGAGGACAAGAGAAGTTCATCTTTTAAAATTTGTGATTTATGTATAGTGTTCTGCCAGCATGTACACCTGCACACCAGGCCCCAGGTGGAGCTCCAGGAGTCCAATTGTCAAGAAAGAGAAGGGATTGTATGAGTGAGAATTGTTGAGACCAAGATTGGAAAAAGCACAGGGACAAATAGCCAAACTAATGGAAACACATGAATTATGAACCAAAAGCTGAGGAACCCCCAACTGGATCAGGGCCTCTGGATAAGTGAGACAATTGAACTGTTTGGGGGGCACCCAGGCAGTGGGACTCGGACCTGCCCTTAGTGCATGAGCTGACTGCTTGGAACCTGGGGCTTATGCAGGGATACTTTGCTCAGCCTGGAAGGAAGGGACTGGTCCTGCCTGGACTGAATCTACCAGGTTAATCTGAATCCCCAAGGGAGTCTTTGCTCTGGAGGAGATAGGAATGGGGGGTGGGCTGGGGGGAAGGTGGAGGCGGGGCGGGAGGGGGAGAACAGGGGAACCCATGGCTGATATGTAAAATTAAAATTATATAATTATAAAATAAAAAATAAAATAAAATAAAATTCGTGATTAAAAAAATCTTCAGAGGTCCTGAAGCAATATTCAGCCTATCCTACAATTGCCTTATTTTTTTATACTCTCCTCAAGTTTCCAAATCCTTCTCCATGATATTTACTCTCAACTGATAACCTTACTTCATAAAGAGCATATTGAGTGAGGTAACCCAGACTCAGGAAGATAAGCAACACGTATTCTCTTGTTTACTGTTCCTAGTCCCACATCTTCAGATGTTGACTATATAACATGGATCAACCACAGAAACCACAAATGGAAATTTCGGAACCATGTGGGAATAACAGGATGCAGGTGATAGAGAGTAGAAAATTGTGCTTGCTTCGGCAGCACATATACTAAAATTGGAACGACACAGAGAAAGTAGAAAATAAAAAATGGGGATGTAGCCTCCAAATGGGATGGGGAAGGGAGGTCAATACAGAAGGAGAAGGAGGGGAAGGAATAAATACCAAGGTTGTTTGAAAAAACTTCAAGGAATCATTATTTTATAGTTACCAAAAATTATACATATAAGTGTATGCATATATATGTATATATCTTAAAATATTTTAAGAGCTAGAGCTGTCAATGTCCCCCTCAAGAACTGTAGACTGACAGAAACTTCAGTACTAGGCACAAAAACAAATTCCTTTAAAATGATTTTTAAAGGTAATACATAGGTAGTACAAGACCCACTAAACAATATTGACTATGGTTGTTGCCTTTGGTTGCCTCTCAGATGTCGAAGAAAAGCTCCTATTGCTGAAGATAATTCACATTTAGCACACACAACCCAGATTATATGACCTGATTCTAATCTGAAAGCCTCCATTTTGTGGTCTAGCTTCCATAGTACCAGAAAATACTGTATAAGCTGCCAAGAAGGGAAGCAATTAATAGTCTTTCCTATCTAGCTGTGACACCTATAAACCACAACAATGACCAGCACGGCAAGATACCCATGAAGGTGCAATAAGAAATAGTTGTTTATTTGAACTTATGGCCCACTCAACAAGAGGGAAATCATGGCTGGTATTAGAAACCTAACCTGGGACTAATGAAGTCCTGTATCTAAAAGAGATCTGCCACTTTTCTAGACCAAAATTAGTTCCTGTCTACAATCTGAATCTTGTCCTTTTACCCACAAATGGTGTGTAGATCACCTCTGATAAAAAAAAAAAAAAAAAAAAAAAGCTTTTCTTTCCAGCAAATGGAGACCATCACAGAAAACCACAGCTGGAAACAAAACAGAAATCAACCAGGTCACAGGAGACCAACCCCAGTGGATACATCTGCTGTGGATGATTGATTGATCAATAAAACCGTTGATTGGCTAGGAGCCTGGCAGGAAGTAGTTTTGAAAGCATTGTCATAGGAGACCACTTCCTAAATATAACACCAGTAGCACAGACACTGAGAGCAACAATTAATAAATGGACCTCTTGAAACTGACAAACTTTTGTAGGACAAAGGACAAGGTCAGTAAGACAAAACAGCAGCCCACAGAATGGGAAAAAGTCTTCACCAACCCCACATCTGACAAAGGACTGATCTCCAGAATATATAAAAAAAAAAACTCAAGAAACTAGACATCAAAATACCTAACAGTCCAATTAAAAAATGGGCTACAGAGCTAAACAGATAATTCTCATCAGAAGAATCTCAAGTGGCCTAAAGACATTTAAGGAATTGCTCAACATCCTTAGTCATCAGGGAAATGTATATCAAAATGACTCTGAGATACCATCTTATACCTGTCAGATTGGCTAAGATCAAAAACACTGAAGACAGCTTATATTGAAGAGGATATAGAGCAAGGGGAATACTCCTCCACTGTTGGTTGGAATGCAAACTTGTACAGCCACTTTGGAAATCAGTATGCCAATTTCTCAGAACATTGGGAATCAATCTTCCTCAAGACCCAGCTCTACTGCTCTTGGGCATGTACCGAAGGAATGCTTAATCATATACCACAAGGACACATGCTCAACTATGTTCATAGCAGCATTATTCATAATAGCCAGAACATGAAAACAACCTAGATGCCCCTCAACTGAAGAATGGATAAAGAAAATGTGGTACATATACACAATGGAATACTACTCAGCAGAGAAAAAACAATGACAGCATGAAATTTGCATGCAAATTGATGCAACTAGAAACTATCATCCTGAGCGAGGTAACCCAGACTTGGAAGGACAAACATGGTATATACTTACTCACAAGTAGATACTAGATATAAAGCAAAGGATAACCAGACTGCAACCCACAGCTCCAGGGAGGCTAGCTAGTAAGGAGGACCCTAGGAAGGGCACATGGATCACCCAGTGATGGAGAAATGGATGAGATCTATGTAATTAAACTGGGAGTGAGGTCAGGTAATGGAGGGCAAGGGACGGGGGGATGAGAGCTTTGAGGAGCGGGAGGTTCAAGCTGGAACGGGAACAGAATTGAAGAGTAAGGAAAGAGAAACCATGATAAAATAAAGACATCATGGAAATAGGGAGAAGCAGAGTGCTAGGGAGGTTCCCAGGAATCAACAAGGATGACTCCACCATTGAGTACTGGCAATGGTCGAGAGGGTGCCTGAACTGGCCTTCTCTAGTGATCAGATGGCTGAATACCCTAACTGTCATCATAGAACCCTCATCTACTGACTGATGGAAGTAGACACAGAGATCCATGGCCCGGTCCTAGGCAGAGCTCCAGCAGTCCAATCAATGAGAGAGAGGAGTGATTCCATGAGCGAGGGATGTTGAGTCCACGACTAGAAAAAGTACAGAGGCAACTAGCCAAACTAGTGGAAATGCATGAACTGTGGACCAATAGCTGTGGAGCCCCCACGGTATGAGCCTAGGCCCTCTGGATAAGTGAGACAGTTGTTGAGCTTGAACTGTATAAGGGGCCCCCAGGCAGTGGGACTGGAACCTGTGCCTAGTGCATGAGCCAGCTTTTGGGAGCCTAGTGCCTATGGTGAGAGGCTTTGCACAGCCTAGTTCAGGGAGGAGAGGCTTGACCTGCCACAGCTGAATGTACCAGGCTCTGCTGACTCCCCATGGGAGACCTTGCCTTGCAGGAAGCGGGAATGGGTGGTAGGTTGGGGGGCAGAAGGCTGGGGGGCTGAAGGAGGGAGGACAGGGGAATTTGTGGTTGGTATGTAAAATGAATAGAAAATTTTTTAATAAAAAAGAAAAAATGGGATAGGACTTGCAATATAAAAGTAAAAGGTTCTTTCTTGTTCATTTAAAATAATTTTTCTAAAAATAGTTTTATTAAGATATTATTTATATAGCATAGAATACATCAGTTAAAGTAAACAATTCATTGTTTTCGATATAGCTATAGATTTGTCAGTATAATTTTCATCATCTCCAAAACAAAACAAAGCTCTGTATTCATAAGCCATCATCCATCATTCTTATCAGATCTTACTCCATTCCTTTCCCTAGAAAGCTAGCAATCTACTTTCTGACTATGTGAAACTTTTGGAAATTTTATATAAATGGAATCATGAAATATATAATCCTCTAAGACTTATTGGCATTTTCTCTCCCCACCCCGACCCCCGAAGCTGAGAACCGAACCCAGGGCCTCGCACTTGCTATGCAAGCGCTCTACCACTGAGCTAAATCCCCAACCTGTTTTCTCATACTGAAATGATTTCAAGGTTCATCTACACTGTAACAAATATCAGGATTTCTATTTTTTATTACTAAATGATATTTCATTACACAGATATGCTATATTTTGTATTCATTGATAGATATTTTAGTTCTTTATTTTGTTTATCTTGAGTTTGCTATAAACATTCCTGAATAACATATTATTTGATTTTTTTTCCTATTCTCCTGGTTATATACCTAGAAATAGAATTGCAGGTCCTATGGTAACACTGTGTTTAACATTTTAAGCAAGTGCCAAACTGTTTTTCTAAAGTAGCTGTGTTATTGTACATTCCCAATAGCATTGGAAAAAATTCCAATTTGAGAATGTCCTCCCTGAGCTGGTCAGTGGTGGTGCACACCTTTAGTCCCAGAACTGGGGAGGCAGAGACACGCTAATCTCTGTGAGTTCAAGGCCAGTCTGAGCTACAGAGAGGGTTTCAGGACAGGCTTCAAAGCTACACAGAGAAACTTTGTCTCAAAAAAAAAAAAACAAAAAAACAAAAAAAATCAAAACAAACAAACAAACAAAAAAGCAAACGTCAGGGCGGTGGTGGCACACGCCTTTAATCCCAGCACTTGGGAGGCAGAGGCAGGCGAATTTCTGTGAGTTAGAGGCCAGCCTGGTCTCCAAAGCGAGTTCCAGGAAAGGCGCAAAGCTACACAGAGAAACTCTGTCTCGAAAAACCAAAAAAAAAAAAAAAAAAAAAGGCAAACAAAAAGAATATCCTCACTCAACCTGTTCTTTTCTCTATCCTAGAGTGTATGACATAGTTTCTTATTGTGAGTCCAGTTCTCAGACCTCTGATAACTATTGATGTTGAGCATCTTTTCATGCATTTATTGTTCATTTGCATATATTGCTTAGTGAGAATTTTATTCAGAGACTTTGCCAAGTTTTAAATGTATTTTTTTTTTCAGTTTGAGTTGCAATTCTATATACTAGTTCATCGTCAAACAAATGATGTTTCTAAGTTTTCTGTCACTGGGCTATTTTCTTCCCGGTGTCCTTTCAAGCACAATGATTTACATTTTGTTTATTTCTTGTTTATCCATTTATTTGCTAGATTAATGCTTGACTTCACATCTAAGAAACCATTGTTTAAACACAAGCCATGAAAATGTATAACTGTAATCTACCAAAAATTGTATTTTAACTGTTATATTTAGATTTTTCACCAATTCTGAGTTAGTGTGTATATGATATATGGTATCAATTATAAATATGAAGTCTTGTTTTAGAACTACCAATTTTATTGTATTGACATCTGTGCCAATTGTTCATCATCCAAATCACAATAGCTATGTTCAGATTATTAATCCTCCAACTTTTAAAATTATCGTTTCATTGTACACATTTATGAGCTACGGTGTACAATGGACAATGCTTAAGTTGGGATCAATAAGGCTACCTTCTCTTTATTATTAATTTTTGTCTGGAATCTTTCAGCTCTTATTTTCTAGATGTTCAAAAGATATGCAATAGGTTATCATGAAGTATATTTATCACACTGTGCTTTGAAACCTACAACATAGTTCTTCCATCTAACTGTGTTTTGATACCTGTTATTCAATCTCCTTCTATAATGCCTACAACTCCAACTTTCCAACCTCTAATAATTCACTAGTCTACTTGAGGTAGACTTTTCAGACCATCCACATATGAGACATGGTACTCCAACTTTCTACAACTGATGTATAGTCACTCATTCAATGATAAACATCTAAGTCAATTATGTATCTTAACCATTGTTAATAGGTACACAACAACTATGATTCACTGATACCTTCTAAATATACTGATATCCTTTTTTTGATAAATGCCCAGAAAAAAATACATATGTAGAGAGAGAGAGAGACATAGATAGATGCTCAAATAGTTGCATCATATAATCAATCTAATGTTTACAATTTTAGAAGCCTCCTGAAAGTACTCCATTGAGGCTGTATGAATATATAAAATTGGAGCGTTAAAAATCATCATATGAAAATAAGAAGCATTCTCATGTATCAGCAACATTTTTTGGAATAAATTTTAAAATTAATCCTAGTTATAGAAGGAACAGAAAAATTATTTTGAGAGAAATTTAACTAAAGAAGTGTGATATCTTTATAGTAAATAATAAAAAATACCACAATGAAAGGACTCAATGAGGACACAGAAAGGAAGGGCCTTCCATGTTCAACCCACAGATTCAAGGTACTTTTCTTAAAAAGACCGTTAGTACTCCTCATGTTTTTAAGAAATCCTGTAATTATGTACTTCTTACAGGAACACACAACTGATTTTTCAAGTTGTATTAGTGTGCATTTTTGATGACATATATAATATACTTTGAACATATTCACTCCCAGTCACCCTCTTATATACCCCACCCCCCACTTTGTTCATCCTCTATCTCTTCTCAAGTAGACTCCTCTCTATTTTCATGCCATATGTATGTGCATATTTTCTATTTTCATGCCATATGTATGTATATATATACATATATATAGAGAGAGTATATGTGTGTGTGTTTTTGATGTATCTGTATCAACTAGGTTCTACATATGATAAAATACATACAACATTTACATTCCTAGGTGTGACTTATTTAGCTTAGTATGATGATTTACATTTCCTTCCATTCTTGTACAAATGATATAATTTTGTTTTCTTTTATGGCTAAATAAATACCACCATGCATATGTATGCCACATTTTCTTTACCCATTCATTTATCCTTATACCTACAGTTAAGTGTAATCTTTACCCCTAATAAAGAAAACTTCCCTTTGCTACAGATAGAGACCACTACAGAAAACTACACTAATCAGAATGCAGAGTTGTGGATCCTGGTTCCAACTGATACATCTACAAGACCATGCCTGCACCTAAGGTTCAAGGAACAATGTGGAAGTGGAGGTGGAAAGATTTTTAAGAGCCAAGGGATGATGGAGTTCAAAAGGAGATTGCGTCTCCCAGGTATGTCAGAAATTAGACCCATAAAGTCTCACCAAACATGACTGCCTAAACATGAGCTGAACAAGGACAACAACAGTAGACATGCCAAAGTGGACAGAGGAAAGACCAGGAGGTCTCAAGCCTACACAGAGAACTGCAAGCAACCGAGAAATGCACAGAATGGGACAAATCGTCTTTTCCAGGAGAAGAGCAGACCTATTGGTTGTTCAATATCAAATGGTCAGTCCTGAAACCATACATAGAAATAATATTATACAAACTGAGCATTTATTTTAGGAATATGTGTATACACATATACACATATGTATGTAAGTAAGTATGTATGTATGTATGTATGCATCTAACAACAATTAATGCAAAAAGAGGCCATGAATTTGAAAGAGAGTAAGGAAGAATATATAGGAGGATTTGAAGGAAGGAAAAGAAAGGAAGAAATTATGTAATTACATTATACTCTAAAAAGAAAGAAAACCAATTAGTTACAAAATATATAACCTAATTTAAGAACAAGAAAATTATATGAATATGTACTTTTCAAAGGAATAAATTTAAATTCCCAACAAACTTAAATAAATGTGATCAAAATCACTAGCAAGTCAAACCTGCAAGGAGGTACAGCATCTCACCCCACTAGAATGTCTTTTATATACAAAAAAGAAATAAATGTTGGCTGGGACGTGGAGAAAAGGGACTAGTACACACTGTTAATGTGCTTTCCAACTTCCTCTTCTACTAAGTTTCTTTGGCTATCCTCGGTCTCTTCAAAAACACGTTTTAGGGTAAAATAAGCTGTTACCATTTTAACATCATTAAGGTTTCTAACCCATGAACACATGATATATTTCATTATTAAGGTCTTGTTAACTTTCTTTCAATTCTTTTTGTTTTGTGAAATTTATTCCTGAGCATTTTTATTCATTCTGGTTAAGTTGTAACTAGAATTACTTTGTTAATTTGAGAACAGATCCAAATAGATAAAAAATGTTTATTAAAATAGAACTTTTCTATTGAAACAAAGGATTCATGAGACACTTATTTTTTATGTATCTAACATATAGACTAAACTATTTTAATCCTTCTCATAACAAAAGTATATGCAATAGGTTCATTAAAGTTTTGTTTTACCCATATTTTAGAATAAGTTGTTTTAAAATAATTTTATTAGTATAAAAATGTAGTAAATGTAAAATCTGAAACTAGACATTATAATTACTTACTTTAACTTCATAAAAAGATATGCCTGGGTATAAATAAATTAAAGGCTAAATTTCATTTGAAAAATAATTATTTTTTTATGAGTACAGGTGTTTTGCCTGCCTAAACGTGTGTATGTGCATCACCCATGTGCCTAGTAACCATGGAAGCCAGAATATCATGTGTCAGATCTCCTGGAACTGTAGTTATAGATGATTGTGAACTGCCATGTGGGTGTTGAAAATTGAATCTGAGTCCTCTGGAATAACCAAGAGCTCTTAACCACTGAGCCCATCTCTTCATCCCCATTGCTTAATCAGGGTACCCATACATAAATTCACATACCTACAGACACCAGATTTTTTTTTATAAAGAAGCCAGAAATACACAATGGAAAAAACAAAGCATCTTCAACAAACGGTGCTGGTTCAACTGGTTGTCAGGATGTAGAAAATGCAAATAGATTGATATCTCTCACCCTGCACAAAACTCAATTCCAAATGGATCAAAGACCTCAACATAAATCCAGGTACAATGAGCCTGATAGAAGAAAAATTAGGAAATAATTTTGAATGCATTAGCACAAGAGACAACTTCCTGAATAGAACTCCAAAAGGGCAGATACTAAGATCAACAAATAATAAATTAGGTTCTCATGAAACTGAAAAGGTTATATAAGACAAAGGATGCCATCAAAAGAACAAAATGGCAGCCTAAAAATGGGAAAAGATCTTCTTCACCAACCCCACATGTCACAGAAGGCTAATTTCCAAAATATATAAGAACTCATGAAACTAGACATCAACAAACCAAATAATCAAATTTATAAATGGGGTACAGATCTAAACAGAGAATTCTGAATAGAGGAATCTCAAATGGCACTTATACCACTTATATAAATGTTCAACATCCTTAGCCATAATGGAAACGCAAAAAACAACTCTGAGGTTCCATCTTACAACTATCAGAATGGCTAAGATTAAAAAATACAAGTGACAACTTATGCTGCAGAGGATGTGGAGCAAGAGGAACACTCCTGCATTGCTGGTGGGAGTGCAATTTTGGAAATCAATATGGTGGTTTTTCAGAAAATTGGAAATCAATCCACTTCAAGACCCAACTATATACCACTCTTGGGCATTTATGCAAAGGATGTTCAAACATATCAAAAGGAAACTTGCTCAACTATGTACATAGTAACTTTATTTGTAATATATAGAAACTGAAAACAACCTAGATGTACCTCAACTGAAGAATGGATAAAGAAAATGTGGTACATTTATACAATGGAGTATTACTCAGTTGTTAAAAACAATGAAATTTGATGGAAAATGGATAGAACTAGAAAAGATCATCCATCCTGAGTGAGGTAACCCAGACCCAGAAAGACAAACACGGTATGTACTCACTTATAAGTGTATATAAGCTGTAAAGAATTAGCATGCTACAATCCAAAGACCCAAAGAAGCTAAGTAACAAGGAGGGCTCAAGGGGGAATGCATGAATCTAACTGAGAAGGGGAAATAGAATGAACATCACAGGTGGATGTGGGGTTGGGAGGAGAGGGGTCTGGATGGGAACATGGAAACAGGAGGGATCAGGTAGAGGAGGGAAGGAGTACTGGGAAAATCAATTGGAATCAAGGGCATCTCTGGGGTGAACTAGAAACCTAGTGCAATGGAAACTCCCAGGAATCTGTGAGGGGGACTCCTAGCAATGGGAGATATGAAGTCTGAACTGGCCATCTCCTGTAATCAGGCAAAATTTCCAGTGGAAGGATTGGGATCCCAATCCAGCCACATAACCTGACCTACAATTCGCCCTGCCTACAGGATATGCTGTGTAAAGGTGGGAAAGAAATTGTGGGAGTGGCCAACCAATGACTGGTTCAGCTTGAGATCCATACCATGAGAAGGAGTCCACCTCTGACACTGCCTTGGGGGCCAGGACCCAGAGGCTGGACAGCCCAGAGACCTAGGATAGAGCCAATTATGACTGGCAGAAAAATGTCAATGTAATGATGCCCTAACAACATTCTGCTATACATAGATTGATGACTACCCCAATAACTGATGCAGAGACCCACAGCCAAACATTAGGTGGACCTCCTGGAATCCTGTGGAAGAAGGGTAGGAAGGACTATAGGAGCCAGAGGGGCCAAGGCATCACAAGAAAACCCACAGAATCAACTAACCTGGGCTCATAGTAGTTCACAGAGACTGAACCAACAACTAGGGAGCTTACATGGGTCTGACCTAGGCCGTCTGCACATGTGTTACCATTGTGTAGCTTGTTCTCATTGTGGGACTCCCAACAGTAGTAGCAGGGGCTGTCTCTGACCCTGTTACCTGATTTTAGGATCTTTTCTTCCTATTGGGTTGCCTTATCCAACCTTAATAGGAGAGAAGGTACCTAGTCTTAATGCAACCTGATATGCCATAAATGGCTGATACCCATGGGAGGCATGCCCTTTTCTGAAAAGAAAGGAGGAGTGTTTTAGGGGATGAAGAGGAGAAGTTGGGGGGAGGGACTAGGAGAAGAGGAGGGAGGGAGGGGAAACTGAATGGGCTTGGGAAAATTAATTAAACAATTAACTAAAAATTAAAATTGTAATTCTAATAGAAAAATAATGAAAGTATAATTATCCAAATATTTTGCAATGACATTTGCAGTTTTTCATGTACAAACAGGTTTGAGAATTCTTTCTCTGAATATGTCATAGTTAATATATAAACAAAGACTTTCATCTAGGCATTTCCTTTCATACTTTACCATAACATCATAAAATACAGTTATACACACCTCTTCCTAACTGCCTTAGGTCATTGTATTTCTCCATGCTTCACTTCACATTTATAAAGATCATTAAGACTATGGTATGTGGAAAATGTATCAGTTAATTATTTTTATGGAAAAATACAAAAAGCAAGAAAGCTATTTAACTATACCTTTGACATTTTGTGTTTGTATACTGTGGCTCAATACTCTTTTATGTTTGACATATTTTCCATGCAAGGAAGGTAAAATTTTACTTCCAAAGAGATTATGAATGATAGAGTGTGCTAAAAATGTTTCTGTGAACATTTACTAGATGATATTGTTATTTTGTAAGATAAGCAATTAATTACTGTAATTTTGGATAAATTGTTTCATGTTATAATAGAAGAGTTGAGAGATTAGTGACTTCCAAAAAATTTTTTTTAAGATTTAGATTTTTTTTAAAACCATGTCTTATTTTAAGAGATAATGTTTTATTCTACTTTTCAATATTTCAAGCAATTTTCAAATTCAAATATATTTTGATCATATTCTTCCCCTCATCTAAGTCTTTCCAGATCCTATCCCCTTCCCTACCCACCCAACTTTAAGTTCTTTCTCAAGAAACAAAAACTCAATAAAACAGCAAAACCCCCTAAAGCAAAGAAAAGAAAAGAAAACCACAGGCAAAAGGAAAAAAGAAACAAAGCACCAAACTAACCAAATAAAAGCACACAAAAAACTTTAAACAAACAAAAACAAAATCACAACAACCAAAAACCTGTGGAGTCCTTTCTATGTTGGTTAACTACTACTGAAATGAGGCCTGTCCTAGAGTGGTTGTTATGCCCAGTGTCACTCCATTGGAGCCAAGTGACAGTTCAGTTGTTAACCTTTACCATGGTAGCAAGGTTTTCATTAATTCATCCATTATTAATATATCAAAATAAAATATAAGACAAAACAAAAACTATCACATCAAAGTTAGGCAAGACAACCCAACAGTGTTTTTATGTGATTTCTAAGTGCAAATGAAGACATAGTTTCTAATGTAAAAATAATCCAGAAATATGTGTTCTATTTAATGTTTAATGATTTAAAAAGCAACTTTTCTTCTATAACAAGAGTTTCTATCATAATTTTGATAATTGAAGCACTTTACCTTCCCTTTCACAGTGACTACTCAAAGCACCCTTATGAAACTAAGGATAGGTTTTCATGCTACATATCATAGATATGATATGATATCAATAAATTGTATGTCAATAAATATCAACAAAGCTGAGTGGTGGTGGCGCACGCCTTTAATCCCAACACTCGGGAGGCAGAGGCAGGCGGATCTCTGTAAGTTCGAGGCCAGCCTGGGCTACCAAGTGAGTTCTAGGATTGGCGCAAAGCTACACAGAGAAACCCTGTCTCGAAAAAAACATAGATATATAGATGTCAACACAGACAAATTCATATCTCTATCATGAGCTTTTGAAATAATTTAAGAGTTTGACTTTGCAGATTTATATTCATTTTTCTCAATATTTGATTTTAGAAGAGTGTACATACACACATACTCACAGATTTTTCATGATATATCAGCTATTCTTTCAAAATAAATTTATAATTTTTCAATATTTAGTTTTTCAAGTTATCAATGAAAACTTTCTCTTTTAAGTAATTTTATGATCTTGTCTAATATAGATCTAATCTTTATACTTATAATTATCTCCTAGGACAAATAAGAGAAACTAAAACAGAATAGAGAACTTGTTCAGTAGATAAAATATCTACAATTATATTTTTAATATTATGTTAAAAATTCAAAATCTAAAGGAGAATTTTTTATAGATGTAACAAAGTCAAAAAACAAGTGATGAAACAGGATATGAAAACAGATCAAGGACTTATAAACTAGAAGCAGCCCTGGTTACAGTCATTTTGAATTGAATACTCTAAATCAATATGTACCTTCTACCTTGGCCCTGCCTACTCCACTATTATTAGATTACAAAATACAAATTGGTAAGAAATGAATATTAAATTTTACTCACTTGGCTTTCAGGCTAAATATCTTTTGATATATTCTCTGAATATGTGTACATAAGGGCAAAGCTAACTGAGAAAAATGGAAGAGTAAAAAAATTTGTAAGCCAAGTGTAGGAGGCTCTCCTGTCATCCATGAGCTCAGGAAGCAGAAGCAGGTGGATTGTGAGTTGTTACCAAAACTGCAAAACATAGACTCTATCAAAAACAAACAAAACAAAGGAAATAAAAGACGTTTGGTGGCAAGAACTTCATTGTATATATCTTTGAATTCTGCTTACTCTCTCTCAGCATAATATGGTGCTTTGCTTGGGATAGACACTCAAGTTATATTTTGAAAACTCAGTTTTAATAAATTCAATAAGTGAAAAGATCAAGACCAAAAATGCTTTTTAAAATTCTAATTATGTGCTTCCAAACACAATAATCCAAATAGGAAAATCAGGAAGAAGACACAACAATTACACTAAATATCTCTTTTAATATTACAAAACAAGCTATATAAATTATTTTCATTGGTTTTACTGAAAGAAATATTAAGACTAGTACTTGTCTCCAAAATTTGGCCAGAGTTATTGAGAAAATTGTTTTAAATATGCAGAATGTCCTGAAGCTGTTTTCTTATGTTCACACATGTACTATGACATGAACACATGAATACATATACATATCACATAAAATAATAATAAATTTTTTGAAGATTTATTTATGATTATTTTCTTTACATGAGTGTTTTGCTTACATATATGTATTGTACCATGTGCAGGTATGATGCCCACAGTGGTCGGAAGAGGATGCTGAATGCCCTAGAACTATAGTTAAAGATGGTTGAGAGATGTCATGTGGATGCTGGGAATCAAACTCAGGTCCTCTGGAATAGCAACCCTAATAAGTAATTTTTTTTAATGAAAGAAAAACATCCCTTACTCATAATAGCCACCTTTTAAGTCCAAATAACTGATACTGGTCTTAGAGAGATGGCTTTGTGATTAAAGGCACATTTTGATATATTGACTCCTAAAACCTGCCAATCTATAGAACAATAATCCATATTTGTCCACGGTGCATAGAATAGTATCAAATAAAATATGACCACAAGGCAAAGGCAATCATGATTTCTATAAACAAAAACTATTTTTTTAAAAACTGTACCTAATCAAATCAATTAAGGCCTTCTGTGCACTTTTAGTAATGGTGTGCCAATATTTTAAATTTACTTACACTATGAGAAAGGTATCATGTTCAGGTCTTTGATTCATTTGAAGTTGAGTTTTGTGTAAGGTAAGAGAGGGGTCTAGCTTCATTCTTCTGTACTTTGATGCTCAGGTTTCCCAGCACCATTTGTAGAAGATGCTGGCCTTTATCCAATGTATATTTTTGGCATCTTGGTCAAAATATGTGAGTCCTAATATGTGAGTCCTAATATGTGAGTCCTAATATGTGAGTCCTCTATTAGATAAGCATATAAGTATAGATAGTGGTTGCTGTGGGATGTCCTATATGCTGTGAATATATGTTGTTATGATTGATGGATAAAATGCTGATTGACCAGTAGCCAGGCAGGAAGTATAGGCAGGACAAAGAGAGAGGGTAGTTTTCTGAATAGGACTCTAGAAACACAGGAAACAAGATGGCAATTGACAAATGGGATTTTATGATTTTTTTTTTTAAAAAAAAAAAAACTGTACAGCAAAGGAAACTGACAATCACATGAAAAGGCATCAGACAGAATGGGTGAAATCTTTTGCAAGCTACATTGGAAAGATTCAGTGCAGAGCATATACAAAGAGAAAACCTCCAAGAGCAAACAATCCAGTTAACAATGAACTACAGAATTAAGTAGGTCTCAAAAGAAGAAATGCACAGGCCAGTGAGCACTTTTAAAGTTCTCTGCATCCTTAGCCATCCAGAGAACACAAATTAAAATGCTTTACGATTCTGTGTCACTCTAGTCAGAATGGCCCTCATCAAGAACACCAGGAACAACAAACAGCGGTGTGAAAATGGGGAAAGTTTTGGTAGGAATGTAACCAGTGACGCTACTTTGGAAATCAGGCTGAAGGCTTCTCAGTAACTAAAACCCAAACTGCCTTCTAACTTAGCTATGCTACTTCTGGGCATCTACACAAAGGACTCTCTATTACACTACAGAGATACCTATACATCCATGTTCATTGCTGCTCTATTTAAGATACATTAAAAACAGATGCATCCTAGGAGTCCATCAATTGATAATGGACAATAAAAACATGGTACACATTATGTAATGGAATTTTATTTGGTTGTAAGGAAAAATAAAATTATGACATTTGCTGGGAAATAGATGTACCTGGAAAACATTATACTGAGTGAGGTCACTGAGGCCCTGAAGAAAAAACACCATTTACTTGCTCATATATGGATTCTAGCTCTGACTCTTTTGTTTTGTTTGTTTAACATGGAGCACCTGTGGAAGCCAATAAAGTAGGAAGGAGACGTGGGAAAAAGTAATCACTTTGGGTGGAAAGGATGAAGCAGAGAGGGAGTGCAGTGATAGAGAGGTGAAAGGTGAGGTTGTACCAAGGAGTAACCAGTATAAAGAGATTGAAAATCTACATGGAAACCTATGATCTTGTATCCTATATAAAAATATATGATAATTTTCCTTTCATGGATGAATGCCACTGCTCCTAGAAACAGTGAGTTACTGAACATTTTCCCAATTCCAAGTATGAGATATTGGAGGCCCCAGGAGCCCTCAGAACAATGCAGGCTCAATCAATCCTCTTTCTTGCATGCCAGAATTAGGGGATAAGGTCATATTGTTGATGATATCTCTCCTGGTTAGTTTTTTGTCTACTTGACATAATCCATTATTATCTTGGACAAGTGAAGCTCAATTGCGAAAATGTTTCTATCAGATTGACATATTGGTAAGTCTATAGAGCATTTTTGACTGATGTGGGAAGACCCAGCCCACTGTATGTGGTGCTACCCCTTGGCCTTGGCTGTATGAGAAAGCTAACTGCGTAGATGCTAGGGAATTGAGCCAGTAAGCAGCATTGCTTCATTTATTACTCTTCATTCCTGTACTACTTGAGTTCCTGCCTTGGCTTCCTTTGGTGATGAACTATGGTCCACACATGTAATCCAAATAAATTCCTTTGGTTATGGTTATTAGAAACCTAACTAGAATAATATCCCACACCTTGGTCATATGGAATATTGACAGCAGCCCAACCAGAAATGGAAGGCCAATCTGCCAGGCATTGTATGCCCACCTGTGCAAGAGCAGCTTCACTGTTATGGGTTAACTAATAGCTCTATGATTGGTTTTGAGGCCCTCTCAATTAAGGGGTCCTGTATCTTGTACTGTAAGAGTTGCTAACAGTCTATGTCTGGGGAGATCACAGGCCCTGGTGGAAACATGTTACTAGAGTGCAGCTAAATTGATATGGCACCAAACTGCCTTCTAAGAATCTATGCTTACACTCAAAAGCAAATGTTGCTCCCAGCTTTGATCAGAAAAACCTCTCCTTGTAATGAATGGTAGAAATGTAGAGGCTCATGGTGTCCCAAGATACTGAAATCAAGTGAAAGTTCAGTTCATTGACTCAGTTCTAAATAAGTTTCATGAAACATTGCAGAGGGAACAGTGGGAAGTACTTAAGACCTATAATATAAAGATGAAGGGCCACAAAATGCAATCCTTTAGACTTAACACAACCACTGCAATCATTAACTGGCATCTGCAGTTACCCACCTGTACTGGTCTCATATAAGATTTGGCTATCAACAATTAGTCAAGCAAAGAGGAGGAACTAATGGGGTCCTATCATTTACTTCTGAACTATTGGCTATTGGTGGATTCTGGTTGGAGGTCACTGTCTTAATTTTGTACCCACTGCTGAGCCCAGCACCCAATGGCCCTTGTTTGACTCTATTTGTAATATAATAAAATGAAAAGATATGAACATTAGAGAGAGAGATTTATGGAGTTGGATTAAGGTGGATGGGGTGGTATGGCGCTGGAAGAGAATAAGCTATGAGATTGGTCATTGTATACTTGTGTGAAATTGTCTAAGAACAATTTTGATAGTAAAAAATTAGTTAGACCTTCGAAAATGCATGTGAAGTTTCCAGAACAAAAGCTATTTAAATTTGGATCACCATAGGGCTAGAAAGAGGATCTGCTAAAGAAATGCCTAATTTTGTCCAGGCTACCATTTGATGATGTTCTTCCTGGGAATGAACTTTTAAGTCAAGGATAATCTTCACAGAGATCACTGAAGGCTAGTTGAATGGTGAGGGCACAGTAGATAATCTTCAATAAACTAAGTGTTACTCATTAGTAAATGGGCTTCAAAGAGTAGCCTTGACATTTAACACACTGACAACACAGAGTTCAAAAAGGATGTTTTGAAATGCACAAGCCTAGTAAGTCAAACACTTTCTGTTGGAATGCCACATAGCCAATAATATATGGGTAGCATGAACTTCATGGGTTTTCTGAAAAAAAGGAAACAAAATGGGGGATGAATCTGGGAAAAACTGGGGAAGTGAATATGATTAAAACATGTACAAAAGTCTCTAATAAGTAATTTTAAAACTGTACATGTTTTAAATCCTTTTGATCCTTCACATGTGATGTTAAATCAAATTTAAAGCATGGCATGCAAAGAAAGTATACAGTTGCTTAGAGCTGACAATCAG
>OX460370.1:87878632-87886132 GCA_949786405.1 Onychomys arenicola | reverse complement strand
CACACACACACACACATTATTACCCAAAATAAAAGTGGATTTTAATTGAGGAATACATGAACCTCTCTCCTCTATGGACATGTGTATCTTGACAAAACACACACACTCACACACACATTTTAAAAACAAAATAAAAGGAGAGAGTCATTGAGGAATACATGAAACTCTGTCCTCTATGGACATTAGTCTGTGCACAGACACACACAGACACATACACATTTTAAAAACAAAATAAATGTAGAGAGTAATTGAGGAATACATGAACCCCTGTCCTTTATGGACATGTGTATCGGGACACATACACACACTTACACCTGCACACACACACACACATTTTAAAAACAAAATAAAAGTGGAGAGTAAATGAGGAATACATGAAGCACTGTCATCTATAGAGATGTGTATTTGTGTGCACGCACGCAAACACACATATGCACACACACACACAAATTAAAAAACAAAATGAAAGTGGAGAGTAATTAAGGAATACATGAAACTCTGTCCTCTATGGATATGTGTATCAGAACACACAGACACACACTCAAACACACACATTTTAAAAACAATATAAATGTAGAGTCTAATTGAGGATTACATGAAACTCTGTCCTCCATGGACATGTGTATCTGCACACTGACTCACACACACAAACACACACACACACACACATTTTAATTTATTTTAAACATTTACATCACTATGTATACAATTCTCAGCTTGCATGTTTACCTGAAAGCTGGAAGAGGGCACTAAATCTCATTACAAATGATTGTGAGCCACCATGTGGGTGCTGGGAATTGAACTCAGGACCTCTGGAAGAACAGACACTGCTCTTAAAGTCTGAGCCATCCCTTTAGCCCCCGCCCAACATTTTAAAAACAAAATAAAAGAGGAGAGTAATTGAGGAATACTGGAACTTTTGTCCTCTATGGACATGTGTATATGCGTGCACACACTCACACACACACACATACAAACATTTTAAAAACAAAACTGGATAGTAATTGAGGAATACATGAACCTCTGTCCTCTATTGACATGTGTGTCTGCACACCGCCCCACACACAGAGACACAAACACATTTTAAACATAAAATATAAGTGGAGAACTATTAAGGAATACATGAACCTCTGTGCACTGTGTTCATGTGAATGTGCACGCGCGCGCGCACACACACACACACACACACACACACACACACACACACCTTTAACAACAAAAAGGGGGAGAGTAATTGAGGAATACATGAATCTTTGTCCTCTATGGACATGTGTATATGGGCAAAACACACACACACACACACACAGACACACACACAAACACACATTTTAAAAACAAAATATATGTGGAGAGTAATCTGGGAGTACATGAACCTCTGTAATCTATAGACATTTGTATGTGCACACACACGCACACACACACAGTTTAAAAACAAAATGTATGTGGAGAATAATTGAGGAATACATGAAACTCTGTCCTCTATAGACATTTGTAACTTCACACAAACAAAGACACACACACACATTTTAAAAGACAAAATAAAAGTCCGGAGTAATTGAGGAATACATGAACCTCTATCCTCTATGGACAAGAGTATCTGCACACACACACACACACACACACACACACACACACACACACACACACACTATTTTAAAACAAAATAAAAGTGGAGAGTAATTGAGGAATACATGACACTCGTAAGGACATGTGGATGTGCACAAACACGCACACACACACACACATTTAAAAAAAATAAATGTGGAGATTAATTGTGGAATACATGAACCTCTGTCCTCTATGGACATGTAGATGTGCACAAACAGGCACACACACACACACATTTTGAAAACAAACGTATGTGGAGAGTAATTGGCGAATAAATGAACCTCTGTCCTCTATAAACAAGTGTAACTTCACACAAACAAAGACACACACACACATATTTTAAAAATCAAAATAAAAGTGTGTAGTAATTGAGGAATACATGAACCTCTCTCCTCTATGGACATGTGTATCTGCTCACTGACTCACACACACACACACATTATTACACAAAATAAATGAGGAGAATAATTGAGGAATACATGAACCTCTGTTCTATGGACATTGATTTCTGCAAACACACACACACACACGCACACACACACACACACACATATTTTAAAACAAAATAGAAGTGGAGAGTAATTGAGGAGTACCTGAACCACTGTCCTCTGGGGACATGTGTCTCTGCACACACACACACACGCACACACACACACACACACATTTTAAAACAAAATAAAAGTGGAGAGTAATTGAGGAATACCTGAACCTCTGTCCTCTATGGACATGTGTATCTGCTCACTGACTCACACACACACACATTATTACACAAAATAATTGTGGAGAATAATTGAGGAAAACATGAACCTCTGTCTTCTATGGACATGTGTATCTGGGCAAAATACACACACACAAACACACACACACACACACACACACACACACCTTTTAAAAACAAAATATAAGGGGAGCATAATTGAGGAATACATAAAACTCTGTCCTCTGTGGACTTGTGTATCAGCACACACACACAGAAACACACATACACAAACATATACTTATACAAAATAAAAGCGGAGAGTATTGAGGAATACATGAACCTCTGTCCTCTGTGGACATGTGTATGTGCACGAATGCATGCACAAACACACACACATTTGAAAAACAAAATAAATGGGTAGAGTAATTGAGTAATGCATGAATATCTGTCCTCTGTGGACATGTGTATCTGCCCACTCACACACACACACACACACACACACACACACACACATTTTAAACACAAAATATAAGGGGAGAGTAATTAAGGAATACATGAACATCTGTCCTCTATGCACATGTGTATCTGCACACTGACTCACACACACACACACACACACACACACACACACACATTATTACCCAAAATAAAAGTGGATTTTAATTGAGGAATACATGAACCTCTCTCCTCTATGGACATGTGTATCTTGACAAAACACACACACTCACACACACATTTTAAAAACAAAATAAAAGGAGAGAGTCATTGAGGAATACATGAAACTCTGTCCTCTATGGACATTAGTCTGTGCACAGACACACACAGACACATACACATTTTAAAAACAAAATAAATGTAGAGAGTAATTGAGGAATACATGAACCCCTGTCCTTTATGGACATGTGTATCGGGACACATACACACACTTACACCTGCACACACACACACATTTTAAAAACAAAATAAAAGTGGAGAGTAAATGAGGAATACATGAAGCACTGTCATCTATAGAGATGTGTATTTGTGTGCACGCACGCAAACACACATATGCACACACACACACAAATTAAAAAACAAAATGAAAGTGGAGAGTAATTAAGGAATACATGAAACTCTGTCCTCTATGGATATGTGTATCAGAACACACAGACACACACTCAAACACACACATTTTAAAAACAATATAAATGTAGAGTCTAATTGAGGATTACATGAAACTCTGTCCTCCATGGACATGTGTATCTGCACACTGACTCACACACACAAACACACACACACACACACATTTTAATTTATTTTAAACATTTACATCACTATGTATACAATTCTCAGCTTGCATGTTTACCTGAAAGCTGGAAGAGGGCACTAAATCTCATTACAAATGATTGTGAGCCACCATGTGGGTGCTGGGAATTGAACTCAGGACCTCTGGAAGAACAGACACTGCTCTTAAAGTCTGAGCCATCCCTTTAGCCCCCGCCCAACATTTTAAAAACAAAATAAAAGAGGAGAGTAATTGAGGAATACTGGAACTTTTGTCCTCTATGGACATGTGTATATGCGTGCACACACTCACACACACACATACAAACATTTTAAAAACAAAACTGGATAGTAATTGAGGAATACATGAACCTCTGTCCTCTATTGACATGTGTGTCTGCACACCGCCCCACACACAGAGACACAAACACATTTTAAACATAAAATATAAGTGGAGAACTATTAAGGAATACATGAACCTCTGTGCACTGTGTTCATGTGAATGTGCACGCGCGCGCGCGCACACACACACACACATACACACACACACACACACCTTTAACAACAAAAAGGGGGAGAGTAATTGAGGAATACATGAATCTTTGTCCTCTATGGACATGTGTATATGGGCAAAACACACACACACACACACAGACACACACACAAACACACATTTTAAAAACAAAATATATGTGGAGAGTAATCCGGGAGTACATGAACCTCTGTACTCTATGGACATTTGTATGTGCACACACACGCACACACACACATTTTAAAAACAAAATGTATGTGGAGAATAATTGAGGAATACATGAACCTCTGTCCTCTATGGACATGTAGATGTGCACAAACAGGCACACACACACACACATTTTGGAAACAAACGTATGTGGAGAGTAATTGACGAATAAATGAACCTCTGTCCTCTATAAACAAGTGTAACTTCACACACACAAAGACACACACACACATATTTTAAAAAACAAAATAAAAGTGTGTAGTAATTGAGGAATACATGAACCTCTGTCCTCTATGGACATGTGTATCTGCTCACTGACTCACACACACACACATTATTACACAAAATAATTGTGGAGAATAATTGAGGAAAACATGAACCTCTGTCTTCTATGGACATGTGTATCTGGGCAAAATACACACACACAAACACACACACACACACACACACACCTTTTAAAAACAAAATATAAGGGGAGCATAATTGAGGAATACATAAAACTCTGTCCTCTGTGGACTTGTGTATCAGCACACACACACAGAAACACACATACACAAACATATACTTATACAAAATAAAAGCGGAGAGTATTGAGGAATACATGAACCTCTGTCCTCTGTGGACATGTGTATGTGCACGAATGCATGCACAAACACACACACATTTGAAAAACAAAATAAATGGGTAGAGTAATTGAGTAATGCATGAATATCTGTCCTCTGTGGACATGTGTATCTGCCCACTCACACACACACACACACACACACACACACACACATTTTAAACACAAAATATAAGGGGAGAGTAATTAAGGAATACATGAACATCTGTCCTCTATGCACATGTGTATCTGCACACTGACTCACACGCACACACACACACACACACACACACACACATTATTACCCAAAATAAAAGTGGATTTTAATTGAGGAATACATGAACCTCTCTCCTCTATGGACATGTGTATCTTGACAAAACACACACACTCACACACACATTTTAAAAACAAAATAAAAGGAGAGAGTCATTGAGGAATACATGAAACTCTGTCCTCTATGGACATTAGTCTGTGCACAGACACACACAGACACATACACATTTTAAAAACAAAATAAATGTAGAGAGTAATTGAGGAATACATGAACCCCTGTCCTTTATGGACATGTGTATCGGGACACATACACACACTTACACCTGCACACACACACACATTTTAAAAACAAAATAAAAGTGGAGAGTAAATGAGGAATACATGAAGCACTGTCATCTATAGAGATGTGTATTTGTGTGCACGCACGCAAACACACATATGCACACACACACACAAATTAAAAAACAAAATGAAAGTGGAGAGTAATTAAGGAATACATGAAACTCTGTCCTCTATGGATATGTGTATCAGAACACACAGACACACACTCAAACACACACATTTTAAAAACAATATAAATGTAGAGTCTAATTGAGGATTACATGAAACTCTGTCCTCCATGGACATGTGTATCTGCACACTGACTCACACACACAAACACACACACACACACATTTTAATTTATTTTAAACATTTACATCACTATGTATACAATTCTCAGCTTGCATGTTTACCTGAAAGCTGGAAGAGGGCACTAAATCTCATTACAAATGATTGTGAGCCACCATGTGGGTGCTGGGAATTGAACTCAGGACCTCTGGAAGAACAGACACTGCTCTTAAAGTCTGAGCCATCCCTTTAGCCCCCGCCCAACATTTTAAAAACAAAATAAAAGAGGAGAGTAATTGAGGAATACTGGAACTTTTGTCCTCTATGGACATGTGTATATGCGTGCACACACTCACACACACACATACAAACATTTTAAAAACAAAACTGGATAGTAATTGAGGAATACATGAACCTCTGTCCTCTATTGACATGTGTGTCTGCACACCGCCCCACACACAGAGACACAAACACATTTTAAACATAAAATATAAGTGGAGAACTATTAAGGAATACATGAACCTCTGTGCACTGTGTTCATGTGAATGTGCACGCGCGCGCGCGCACACACACACACACATACACACACACACACACACCTTTAACAACAAAAAGGGGGAGAGTAATTGAGGAATACATGAATCTTTGTCCTCTATGGACATGTGTATATGGGCAAAACACACACACACACACACAGACACACACACAAACACACATTTTAAAAACAAAATATATGTGGAGAGTAATCCGGGAGTACATGAACCTCTGTACTCTATGGACATTTGTATGTGCACACACACGCACACACACACATTTTAAAAACAAAATGTATGTGGAGAATAATTGAGGAATACATGAACCTCTGTCCTCTATGGACATGTAGATGTGCACAAACAGGCACACACACACACACATTTTGGAAACAAACGTATGTGGAGAGTAATTGACGAATAAATGAACCTCTGTCCTCTATAAACAAGTGTAACTTCACACACACAAAGACACACACACACATATTTTAAAAAACAAAATAAAAGTGTGTAGTAATTGAGGAATACATGAACCTCTGTCCTCTATGGACATGTGTATCTGCTCACTGACTCACACACACACACATTATTACACAAAATAATTGTGGAGAATAATTGAGGAAAACATGAACCTCTGTCTTCTATGGATATGTGTATCTGGGCAAAATACACACACACAAACACACACACACACACACACCTTTTAAAAACAAAATATAAGGGGAGCGTAATTGAGGAATACATAAAACTCTGTCCTCTGTGGACTTGTGTATCAGCACACACACACAGAAACACACATACACAAACATATACTTATACAAAATAAAAGCGGAGAGTATTGAGGAATACATGAACCTCTGTCCTCTGTGGACATGTGTATGTGCACGAATGCATGCACAAACACACACACATTTGAAAAACAAAATAAATGGGTAGAGTAATTGAGTAATGCATGAATATCTGTCCTCTGTGGACATGTGTATCTGCCCACTCACACACACACACACACACACACACACACACACACACACACACACATTTTAAACACAAAATATAAGGGGAGAGTAATTAAGGAATACATGAACATCTGTCCTCTATGCACATGTGTATCTGCACACTGACTCACACACACACACACACACACACACATTATTACCCAAAATAAAAGTGGATTTTA
>OX460370.1:87868632-87873632 GCA_949786405.1 Onychomys arenicola | reverse complement strand
CACACACACACACACACACACACACACACACACATTTTAAACACAAAATATAAGGGGAGAGTAATTAAGGAATACATGAACATCTGTCCTCTATGCACATGTGTATCTGCACACTGACTCACACACACACACACACACACACACACACATTATTACCCAAAATAAAAGTGGATTTTAATTGAGGAATACATGAACCTCTCTCCTCTATGGACATGTGTATCTTGACAAAACACACACACTCACACACACATTTTAAAAACAAAATAAAAGGAGAGAGTCATTGAGGAATACATGAAACTCTGTCCTCTATGGACATTAGTCTGTGCACAGACACACACAGACACATACACATTTTAAAAACAAAATAAATGTAGAGAGTAATTGAGGAATACATGAACCCCTGTCCTTTATGGACATGTGTATCGGGACACATACACACACTTACACCTGCACACACACACACACATTTTAAAAACAAAATAAAAGTGGAGAGTAAATGAGGAATACATGAAGCACTGTCATCTATAGAGATGTGTATTTGTGTGCACGCACGCAAACACACATATGCACACACACACACAAATTAAAAAACAAAATGAAAGTGGAGAGTAATTAAGGAATACATGAAACTCTGTCCTCTATGGATATGTGTATCAGAACACACAGACACACACTCAAACACACACATTTTAAAAACAATATAAATGTAGAGTCTAATTGAGGATTACATGAAACTCTGTCCTCCATGGACATGTGTATCTGCACACTGACTCACACACACAAACACACACACACACACACACATTTTAATTTATTTTAAACATTTACATCACTATGTATACAATTCTCAGCTTGCATGTTTACCTGAAAGCTGGAAGAGGGCACTAAATCTCATTACAAATGATTGTGAGCCACCATGTGGGTGCTGGGAATTGAACTCAGGACCTCTGGAAGAACAGACACTGCTCTTAAAGTCTGAGCCATCCCTTTAGCCCCCGCCCAACATTTTAAAAACAAAATAAAAGAGGAGAGTAATTGAGGAATACTGGAACTTTTGTCCTCTATGGACATGTGTATATGCGTGCACACACTCACACACACACATACAAACATTTTAAAAACAAAACTGGATAGTAATTGAGGAATACATGAACCTCTGTCCTCTATTGACATGTGTGTCTGCACACCGCCCCACACACAGAGACACAAACACATTTTAAACATAAAATATAAGTGGAGAACTATTAAGGAATACATGAACCTCTGTGCACTGTGTTCATGTGAATGTGCACGCGCGCGCGCACACACACACACACATACACACACACACACACCTTTAACAACAAAAAGGGGGAGAGTAATTGAGGAATACATGAATCTTTGTCCTCTATGGACATGTGTATATGGGCAAAACACACACACACACACACAGACACACACACAAACACACATTTTAAAAACAAAATATATGTGGAGAGTAATCCGGGAGTACATGAACCTCTGTACTCTATGGACATTTGTATGTGCACACACACGCACACACACACATTTTAAAAACAAAATGTATGTGGAGAATAATTGAGGAATACATGAAGCTCTGTCCTCTATGGACATGTAGATGTGCACAAACAGGCACACACACACACACATTTTGGAAACAAACGTATGTGGAGAGTAATTGACGAATAAATGAACCTCTGTCCTCTATAAACAAGTGTAACTTCACACACACAAAGACACACACACACATATTTTAAAAAACAAAATAAAAGTGTGTAGTAATTGAGGAATACATGAACCTCTGTCCTCTATGGACATGTGTATCTGCTCACTGACTCACACTCACACACACATTATTACACAAAATAAATGAGGAGAATAATTGAGGAATACATGAACCTCTGTTCTATGGACATTGATTTCTGCAAAAACACACACACACGCACACACACACACACACACATTTTAAAACAAAATAAAAGTGGAGAGTAATTGAGGAATACCTGAACCACTGTCCTCTGGGGACATGTGTCTCTGCACACACACACACACGCACACACACACACACACACACACACATTTTAAAACAAAATAAAAGTGGAGAGTAATTGAGGAATACCTGAACCTCTGTCCTCTATGGACATGTGTATCTGCTCACTGACTCACACACACACACATTATTACACAAAATAATTGTGGAGAATAATTGAGGAAAACATGAACCTCTGTCTTCTATGGACATGTGCATCTGGGCAAAATACACACACACAAACACACACACACACACACACACACCTTTTAAAAACAAAATATAAGGGGAGCGTAATTGAGGAATACATAAAACTCTGTCCTCTGTGGACTTGTGTATCAGCACACACACACAGAAACACACAACACACATACACAAACATATACTTATACAAAATAAAAGCGGAGAGTATTGAGGAATACATGAAACTCTGTCCTCTATGGATATGTGTATCAGAACACACAGACACACACTCAAACACACACATTTTAAAAACAATATAAATGTAGAGTCTAATTGAGGATTACATGAAACTCTGTCCTCCATGGACATGTGTATCTGCACACTGACTCACACACACAAACACACACACACACACATTTTAATTTATTTTAAACATTTACATCACTATGTATACAATTCTCAGCTTGCATGTTTACCTGAAAGCTGGAAGAGGGCACTAAATCTCATTACAAATGATTGTGAGCCACCATGTGGGTGCTGGGAATTGAACTCAGGACCTCTGGAAGAACAGACACTGCTCTTAAAGTCTGAGCCATCCCTTTAGCCCCCGCCCAACATTTTAAAAACAAAATAAAAGAGGAGAGTAATTGAGGAATACTGGAACTTTTGTCCTCTATGGACATGTGTATATGCGTACACACACTCACACACACACATACAAACATTTTAAAAACAAAACTGGATAGTAATTGAGGAATACATGAACCTCTGTCCTCTATTGACATGTGTGTCTGCACACCGCCCCACACACAGAGACACAAACACATTTTAAACATAAAATATAAGTGGAGAACTATTAAGGAATACATGAACCTCTGTGCACTGTGTTCATGTGAATGTGCACGCGCGCGCGCACACACACACACACACATACACACACACACACACACCTTTAACAACAAAAAGGGGGAGAGTAATTGAGGAATACATGAATCTTTGTCCTCTATGGACATGTGTATATGGGCAAAACACACACACACACACACACAGACACACACACAAACACACATTTTAAAAACAAAATATATGTGGAGAGTAATCCGGGAGTACATGAACCTCTGTACTCTATGGACATTTGTATGTGCACACACACGCACACACACACATTTTAAAAACAAAATGTATGTGGAGAATAATTGAGGAATACATGAACCTCTGTCCTCTATGGACATGTAGATGTGCACAAACAGGCACACACACACACACATTTTGGAAACAAACGTATGTGGAGAGTAATTGACGAATAAATGAACCTCTGTCCTCTATAAACAAGTGTAACTTCACACACACAAAGACACACACACACATATTTTAAAAAACAAAATAAAAGTGTGTAGTAATTGAGGAATACATGAACCTCTGTCCTCTATGGACATGTGTATCTGCTCACTGACTCACACTCACACACACATTATTACACAAAATAAATGAGGAGAATAATTGAGGAATACATGAACCTCTGTTCTATGGACATTGATTTCTGCAAAAACACACACACACGCACACACACACACACACACACATTTTAAAACAAAATAAAAGTGGAGAGTAATTGAGGAATACCTGAACCACTGTCCTGTGGGGACATGTGTCTCTGCACACACACACACACGCACACACACACACACACACATTTTAAAACAAAATAAAAGTGGAGAGTAATTGAGGAATACCTGAACCTCTGTCCTCTATGGACATGTGTATCTGCTCACTGACTCACACACACACACATTATTACACAAAATAATTGTGGAGAATAATTGAGGAAAACATGAACCTCTGTCTTCTATGGACATGTGTATCTGGGCAAAATACACACACACAAACACACACACACACACACACCTTTTAAAAACAAAATATAAGGGGAGCGTAATTGAGGAATACATAAAACTCTGTCCTCTGTGGACTTGTGTATCAGCACACACACACAGAAACACACATACACAAACATATACTTATACAAAATAAAAGCGGAGAGTATTGAGGAATACATGAACCTCTGTCCTCTGTGGACATGTGTATGTGCACGAATGCATGCACAAACACACACACATTTGAAAAACAAAATAAATGGGTAGAGTAATTGAGTAATGCATGAATATCTGTCCTCTGTGGACATGTGTATCTGCCCACTCACACACACACACACACACACACACACACACACACACACACATTTTAAACACAAAATATAAGGGGAGAGTAATTAAGGAATACATGAACATCTGTCCTCTATGCACATGTGTATCTGCACACTGACTCACACACACACACACACACACACACACACACACACATTATTACCCAAAATAAAAGTGGATTTTAATTGAGGAATACATGAACCTCTCTCCTCTATGGACATGTGTATCTTGACAAAACACACACACTCACACACACATTTTAAAAACAAAATAAAAGGAGAGAGTCATTGAGGAATACATGAAACTCTGTCCTCTATGGACATTAGTCTGTGCACAGACACACACAGACACATACACATTTTAAAAACAAAATAAATGTAGAGAGTAATTGAGGAATACATGAACCCCTGTCCTTTATGGACATGTGTATCAGGACACATACACACACTTACACCTGCACACACACACACATTTTAAAAACAAAATAAAAGTGGAGAGTAAATGAGGAATACATGAAGCACTGTCATCTATAGAGATGTGTATTTGTGTGCACGCACGCAAACACACATATGCACACACACACA
>OX460370.1:87853632-87861132 GCA_949786405.1 Onychomys arenicola | reverse complement strand
ACACACACATATTTTAAAAAACAAAATAAAAGTGTGTAGTAATTGAGGAATACATGAACCTCTGTCCTCTATGGACATGTGTATCTGCTCACTGACTCACACTCACACACACATTATTACACAAAATAAATGAGGAGAATAATTGAGGAATACATGAACCTCTGTTCTATGGACATTGATTTCTGCAAAAACACACACACACACACACGCACACACACACACACATTTTAAAACAAAATAAAAGTGGAGAGTAATTGAGGAATACCTGAACCACTGTCCTCTGGGGACATGTGTCTCTGCACACACACACACACGCACACACACACACACACACACACATTTTAAAACAAAATAAAAGTGGAGAGTAATTGAGGAATACCTGAACCTCTGTCCTCTATGGACATGTGTATCTGCTCACTGACTCACACACACACACATTATTACACAAAATAATTGTGGAGAATAATTGAGGAAAACATGAACCTCTGTCTTCTATGGACATGTGTATCTGGGCAAAATACACACACACAAACACACAGACACACACACCTTTTAAAAACAAAATATAAGGGGAGCGTAATTGAGGAATACATAAAACTCTGTCCTCTGTGGACTTGTGTATCAGCACACACACACAGAAACACACATACACAAACATATACTTATACAAAATAAAAGCGGAGAGTATTGAGGAATACATGAACCTCTGTCCTCTGTGGACATGTGTATGTGCACGAATGCATGCACAAACACACACACATTTGAAAAACAAAATAAATGGGTAGAGTAATTGAGTAATGCATGAATATCTGTCCTCTGTGGACATGTGTATCTGCCCACTCACACACACACACACACACACACACACATTTTAAACACAAAATATAAGGGGAGAGTAATTAAGGAATACATGAACATCTGTCCTCTATGCACATGTGTATCTGCACACTGACTCACACACACAGACACACACACACACACACACACACATTATTACCCAAAATAAAAGTGGATTTTAATTGAGGAATACATGAACCTCTCTCCTCTATGGACATGTGTATCTTGACAAAACACACACACTCACACACACATTTTAAAAACAAAATAAAAGGAGAGAGTCATTGAGGAATACATGAAACTCTGTCCCCTATGGACATTAGTCTGTGCACAGACACACACAGACACATACACATTTTAAAAACAAAATAAATGTAGAGAGTAATTGAGGAATACATGAACCCCTGTCCTTTATGGACATGTGTATCGGGACACATACACACACTTACACCTGCACACACACACACATTTTAAAAACAAAATAAAAGTGGAGAGTAAATGAGGAATACATGAAGCACTGTCATCTATAGAGATGTGTATTTGTGTGCACGCACGCAAACACACATATGCACACACACACACAAATTAAAAAACAAAATGAAAGTGGAGAGTAATTAAGGAATACATGAAACTCTGTCCTCTATGGATATGTGTATCAGAACACACAGACACACACTCAAACACACACATTTTAAAAACAATATAAATGTAGAGTCTAATTGAGGATTACATGAAACTCTGTCCTCCATGGACATGTGTATCTGCACACTGACTCACACACACAAACACACACACACACACACATTTTAATTTATTTTAAACATTTACATCACTATGTATACAATTCTCAGCTTGCATGTTTACCTGAAAGCTGGAAGAGGGCACTAAATCTCATTACAAATGATTGTGAGCCACCATGTGGGTGCTGGGAATTGAACTCAGGACCTCTGGAAGAACAGACACTGCTCTTAAAGTCTGAGCCATCCCTTTAGCCCCCGCCCAACATTTTAAAAACAAAATAAAAGAGGAGAGTAATTGAGGAATACTGGAACTTTTGTCCTCTATGGACATGTGTATATGCGTGCACACACTCACACACACACATACAAACATTTTAAAAACAAAACTGGATAGTAATTGAGGAATACATGAACCTCTGTCCTCTATTGACATGTGTGTCTGCACACCGCCCCACACACAGAGACACAAACACATTTTAAACATAAAATATAAGTGGAGAACTATTAAGGAATACATGAACCTCTGTGCACTGTGTTCATGTGAATGTGCACGCGCGCGCGGGCACACACACACACACACACACACACACACACCTTTAACAACAAAAAGGGGGAGAGTAATTGAGGAATACATGAATCTTTGTCCTCTATGGACATGTGTATATGGGCAAAACACACACACACACACACACACACACACACACACACACACACACACAAACACACATTTTAAAAACAAAATATATGTGGAGAGTAATCCGGGAGTACATGAACCTCTGTACTCTATGGACATTTGTATGTGCACACACACGCACACACACACATTTTAAAAACAAAATGTATGTGGAGAATAATTGAGGAATACATGAACCTCTGTCCTCTATAGACATTTGTAACTTCACACAAACAAAGACACCCACACACATTTTAAAATACAAAATAAAAGTCCGGAGTAATTGAGGAATACATGAACTTCTATCCTCTATGGACAAGAGTATCTGCACACACACACACACACTCACACACACACACACACACACACACATTTTAAAAACAAAAAATGGAGAGTAATTGAGGAATACATGAACCTCTGTCTTCTATGTACATGTTTATCTGCACACACACACACACACACACACACTATTTTAAAACAAAATAAAAGTGGAGAGTAATTGAGGAATACATGACACTCGTATGGACATGTGGATGTACACAAACACGCACACACACACATTTAAAAAAAATAAATGTGGAGATTAATTGTGGAATACATGAACCTCTGTCCTCTATGGACATGTAGATGTGCACAAACAGGCACACACACACACACATTTTGAAAACAAACGTATGTGGAGAGTAATTGACGAAGAAATGAACCTCTGTCCTCTATAAACAAGTGTAACTTCACACAAACAAAGACACACACACACATATTTTAAAAAACAAAATAAAAGTGTGTAGTAATTGAGGAATACATGAACCTCTGTCCTCTATGGACATGTGTATCTGCTCACTGACTCACACTCACACACACATTATTACACAAAATAAATGAGGAGAATAATTGAGGAATACATGAACCTCTGTTCTATGGACATTGATTTCTGCAAACACACACACACACACGCACACACACACACACACATTTTAAAACAAAATAAAAGTGGAGAGTAATTGAGGAATACCTGAACCACTGTCCTCTGGGGACATGTGTCTCTGCACACACACACACACGCACACACACACACACACACACACATTTTAAAACAAAATAAAAGTGGAGAGTAATTGAGGAATACGTGAACCTCTGTTCTCTATGGACATGTGTATCTGCTCACTGACTCACACACACACACATTATTACACAAAATAAATGTGGAGAATATTTGAGGAAAACATGAACCTCTGTCTTCTATGGACATGTGTATCTGGGCAAAATACACACACACAAACACACACACACACACCTTTTAAAAACAAAATATAAGGGGAGCGTAATTGAGGAATACATAAAACTCTGTCCTCTGTGGACTTGTGTATCAGCACACACACACAGAAACACACATACACAAACATATACTTATACAAAATAAAAGCGGAGAGTATTGAGGAATACATGAACCTCTGTCCTCTGTGGACATGTGTATGTGCACGAATGCATGCACAAACACACACACATTTGAAAAACAAAATAAATGGGTAGAGTAATTGAGTAATGCATGAATATCTGTCCTCTGTGGACATGTGTATCTGCCCACTCACACACACACACACACACACACACACATTTTAAACACAAAATATAAGGGGAGAGTAATTAAGGAATACATGAACATCTGTCCTCTATGCACATGTGTATCTGCACACTGACTCACACACACAGACACACACACACACACACACACACATTATTACCCAAAATAAAAGTGGATTTTAATTGAGGAATACATGAACCTCTCTCCTCTATGGACATGTGTATCTTGACAAAACACACACACTCACACACACATTTTAAAAACAAAATAAAAGGAGAGAGTCATTGAGGAATACATGAAACTCTGTCCTCTATGGACATTAGTCTGTGCACAGACACACACAGACACATACACATTTTAAAAACAAAATAAATGTAGAGAGTAATTGAGGAATACATGAACCCCTGTCCTTTATGGACATGTGTATCGGGACACATACACACACTTACACCTGCACACACACACACATTTTAAAAACAAAATAAAAGTGGAGAGTAAATGAGGAATACATGAAGCACTGTCATCTATAGAGATGTGTATTTGTGTGCACGCACGCAAACACACATATGCACACACACACACAAATTAAAAAACAAAATGAAAGTGGAGAGTAATTAAGGAATACATGAAACTCTGTCCTCTATGGATATGTGTATCAGAACACACAGACACACACTCAAACACACACATTTTAAAAACAATATAAATGTAGAGTCTAATTGAGGATTACATGAAACTCTGTCCTCCATGGACATGTGTATCTGCACACTGACTCACACACACACACACACACACACACACATTTTAATTTATTTTAAACATTTACATCTCTATGTATACAATTCTCAATTTGCATGTTTACCTGAAAGCTGGAAGAGGGCACTAAATCTCATTACAAATGATTGTGAGCCACCATGTGGGTGCTGGGAATTGACCTCAGGACCTCTGGAAGAACAAAAACTGCTCTTAACCTCTGAGCCATCTCTCCAGCCTCTGCTCCACATTTTAAAAACAAAATAAAAGAGGAGAGTAATTCAGGAATACTTGAACATCTGTCCTCTATGGACATGTGTATCTTTGCGTGTACACACACACACACACACACACACACACATTTTAAAAACAAAAAAATGGAGAGTAATTGAGGAATACATGAACCTGTCTTCTATGTACATGTTTATCTGCACACACACACACACACACACTATTTTAAAACAAAATAAAAGTGGAGAGTAATTGAGGAATACATGAGACTCGTATGGACATGTGGATGTACACAAACACGCACACACACACACACACATTTAAAAAAAATAAATGTGGAGATTAATTGTGGAATACATGAACCTCTGTCCTCTATGGACATGTAGATGTGCACAAACAGGCACACACACACACACATTTTGAAAACAAACGTATGTGGAGAGTAATTGACGAAGAAATGAACCTCTGTCCTCTATAAACAAGTGTAACTTCACACAAACAAAGACACACACACACACATATTTTAAAAAACAAAATAAAAGTGTGTAGTAATTGAGGAATACATGAACTTCTGTCCTCTATGGACATGTGTATCTGCTCACTGACTCACACACACACACACACATTATTACACAAAATAAATGAGGAGAATAATTGAGGAATACATGAACCTCTGTTCTATGGACATTGATTTCTGCAAACACACACACACACACACGCACACACACACACACACATTTTAAAACAAAATAAAAGTGGAGAGTAATTGAGGAATACCTGAACCACTGTCCTCTGGGGACATGTGTCTCTGCACGCACACACACACGCACACACACACACATTTTAAAACAAAATAAAAGTGGAGAGTAATTGAGGAATACCTGAACCTCTGTCCTCTATGGACTTGTGTATCTGCTCACTGACTCACACACACACACATTATTACACAAAATAAATGTGGAGAATAATTGAGGAAAACATGAACCTCTGTCTTCTATGGACATGTGTATTTGGGCAAAATACACACACACAAACTCACACACACACACACACACACCTTTTAAAAACAAAATGTAAGAGGAGCGTAATTGAGGAATACATAAAACTCTGTCCTCTGTGGACTTGTGTATCAGCACACACACACAGAAACACACATACACAAACATATACTTATACAAAATAAAAGCGGAGAGTATTGAGGAATACATGAACCTCTGTCCTCTGTGGACATGTGTATGTGCACGAATGCATGCACAAACACACACACATTTGAAAAACAAAATAAATGGGTAGAGTAATTGAGTAATGCATGAATATCTGTCCTCTGTGGACATGTGTATCTGCCCACACACACACACACACACACACACACACACACACACACACACACACACATTTTAAAAACAAAATAAAGGGGGAGAGTAATTAAGGAATACATGAACATCTGTCCTCTATGCACATGTGTATCTGCACACTGACTCACACAAACACACACACATTTTAAAAACAAAATAAAAGGGGAGAGTAATTAAGGAATACATGAACATCTGTCCTCTATGCACATGTGTATCTTTACACTGACTCACACACACACACATATTAAAAACAAAATAAAAGGGGAGAGTAATTAAGGAATACATGAACTTCTGTCCTCTATGCACATGTGTATCTGCACACTTACTCACACACACAAACACAAACATTATTACCCAAAAGAAAAGTGGATTGTAATTGAGGAATGCATGAACCTCTCTCCTCTGTGGACATGTGTATCTTGACAAAACACACACACACACACACACACACACACATTTAGAAAACAAAATTAAATGGGGAGAGTAATTGGGGAATACATGAAACTCTGTCCTCTGTGGACATGTGTATGAGCACACACACACACACACACACACACACACATATTTTAAAAACAAAATAAAAGTGGAGAGTAATTCAGGAATACATGAACCTCTGTCCTCTATGGACATAGCTTTCTGCAAACACACACGCACACACGCACACACAAACACACACACATTTTGAAAACAAAATAAAAGTGGAGAGTAATTGAGGAATACATGAACCACTGCCCTCAGTGGACATGTGTCTCTGCACACACACAGATACACGCACACGCACACACACACACACATTTTAAAACAAAATAAAAGTGGAGGGTAATTGAGGAATACTTGAACTTTTTCCTCTATGGACATGTGTATATGCGTGCACAAACACAAACACACACACACACACACAAACATTTTAAAAACAAAACTGGATAATAATTGAGGAATTCATGAACCTCTGTCCTGTATTGACATGTGTGTCTACACACGCCCACACACACAGAGACACAGACACATTTTAATCATAAAATATAAGTGGAGAAGTATTAAGGACTACATGAACCTCTGTCCACTCTGTACATGTGTATGTGTGCACGCACACACACACACACTCACACACTTTTTAACAACAAAAAAGGGGGAGAGTAATTGAGGAATACATGAATCTCTGTCCTCTATGTACATGTTTATTTGCACCCACACACACCCACACACACACAAACACACATTTTAAAAACAAAATAAATGTGGAGAGTAATCAGGGAGTACATGAAACTCTGTCCTCTATGGACATTTGTATGTGCACACACACGCACACACACACACACACACACACAC
>OX460370.1:87846132-87851132 GCA_949786405.1 Onychomys arenicola | reverse complement strand
AAACAAAATAAGTGGAGAGAAATTGAGGAATACATGAACCTCAGTCCTCTATGGACATGTGTATCTGCACACCAACTCATACATAACACACACACACACATTTTAATTTATTTTAAACATTTACTTCATTATTTATACAATGCTCTGCTTGCATGTTTATCTGAAAGCTAGAAGAGGGCACTAAATCTCATTACTCATGTTTGTGAGCCACCATGTGGGTGCTGGGAATTGACCTCAGGACCTCTGGAAGACAGAAACTGCTCTTAACCCCTGAGCCATCTCTCCAGCCTCTGGCCCACATATTAAAAACAAAATAAAGAGGAGAGTAATTCAGGAATACTTGAACATCTCTCCTCTATGGACATGTGTATCTTTGTGCATACACACACACACACACACACACACACATTTTAAAACAAAATAAAATGGAGAGTAATTGAGGAATACATGAACCTCTGTCTTCTATGTACATGTTAATCTGCACACACACACACACACACACACACACACACACACACACTATTTAAAAATAAAATAAAAGTGGAGAGTAATTGAGGAATGCATGAACCTCTGTCCTCTATGCACATGTGGATGTACACAAAGACGGACACACACACACAATTAAAAAAAATAAATGTGGAGATTAATTGTTGAATACATGAACCTTTGCCTCTATGGACATGTGGATGTGCACAAACAGGCACACACACACACACACACATTTTAAAAACAAAATAAATGTGGAGAATAATTAAGTAATACTTGAGCTTCTGATCTCTATGGACATGTGTATCTGCACACACACAAACACACACACACCACTTTAAAAAAAGGGGGAGAGTAATTGAGGAATACATGAACATCTGTCCTCTGTGGACGTGTTTAACTGCACACAGACATACACACACACACATTTTAAAAACTATATTGGAGAGTAATTGAGAAATCCATGAACCTCTGTCCTCTGTCGACAGGTGTCTCCGTACACACACACACACACACACACACACACACACACACACATTTTAAAAACAATATTAAAGGGGAGAGTATTTGGGGAATACTTGAAACTCTGTCCTCTGTGGACATGTGCATGAGCACACACACACACACACACACACACACACACACACACACACACAAACACACACTTTTAAAAAATATAAAAGTGGAGAGTAATTGAGGAACACATGAACCTCTGTCCTCTATGGACATGGATTTCTGCAAACACACACACGCACAACACACACACATATTTTGAAAACAAAATAAAAGTGGAGAGTAATTGAGGAATACATGAACCTCTGTCTTCTATGGACATTTGTATCTGGGCAAAACATACACACACAAACACACACACACACATTTTAAAAACAAAATAAAAGTGGAGAGTAATTGAGGAATAGATGAACCTCTGTCCTCTGTGGACATGTGTATTTGAACACACACACACACAAACACACACATTAGAAAAACAAATAAATGAGGAGAGTAATTGAGGAATGCATGAATATCTGTCCTCTGTGGACATGTGTATCTGCCCACTCACTCACACACACACACACACACACACATACATTTTAAAAACAAAATAAAAGGGGAGAGTAATTAAGGAATACATGAACATCTGTCCTCTATGCACACGTGTATCTGCACACTGACTCACACCCACCCACCCACACACACACACACATTATTACCCAAAATAAAAGTGGAGTGTAATTGAGGAATACATGAACCTCTCTCCTCTATGGACATGTGTATCTTGACAAAACACACACACACACACATTTTGAAAACAAAATATAAGTGGAGAGTAATTGAGGAATACATGAACTTCTGATCTCCATGGACATGTGTATCTTCACACAAACACACACACAGACACACACACATACACACACACATTTTAAAAACCAAATAAAAGTGGAGATTAATTGAGGAATATATAAACTTCTGTATTCAATCGAAATGTGTATCTCCACACTCACACACACACACACACACACAAACAAACAAGTCTAAACAAAATAAAAGTGGAGAGCAATTGAGGGATACATAAACCTCTGTCCTCTGTCGACATGTGTCTCTGCACACACACACACACACACACACACACACACACACACACACAAACATTTTAAAAAAAATTAAAGGGAGAGCAATTGGCAAATACATGAACATCTGTCCTCTATGGACATGGATTTCTGCAAACACACACACACACACGCAAACACAGACACACACACATTTTGAAAACAAAATAAAAGTGGAGAGTAATTGAGGAATACTTGAACCACTGTCCTCAGTGGACATGTGTTTCTACACACACACACACACACACACACACAGCACGCACACACACATTTTCAAAACAAAATAAAAGTGGAGTGTAATTGAGGAATACTTGAACTTTTGTCCTCTATGGACATGTGTATATGCGTGCACACACACAAACACACACACACAGACACTTTTTTAAAAACAAAGTAAAAGGGGAGAGTAATTGAGGAATACATGAACATATGTCCTGTATGTACTTGTGTATCTTCACACACACACACACACACACACACACACACACACATTTTAAAAAACAAAATAAAAGTGCGGAGTAATTGAGTAATACATGAACTTCTGTCCTCTATGGGCAAGTGTGTGCACACACACACACACAAACACACACACAAACACACGCACAATTTTAAAACAAAATAAGTGGAGAGAAATTGAGGAATACATGAACCTCAGTCCTCTATGGACATGTGTATCTGCACACCAACTCATACATAACACACACACACACATTTTAATTTATTTTAAACATTTACTTCATTATTTATACAATGCTCTGCTTGCATGTTTATCTGAAAGCTAGAAGAGGGCACTAAATCTCATTACTCATGTTTGTGAGCCACCATGTGGGTGCTGGGAATTGACCTCAGGACCTCTGGAAGACAGAAACTGCTCTTAACCCCTGAGCCATCTCTCCAGCCTCTGGCCCACATATTAAAAACAAAATAAAGAGGAGAGTAATTCAGGAATACTTGAACATCTCTCCTCTATGGACATGTGTATCTTTGTGCATACACACACACACACACACACACACACATTTTAAAACAAAATAAAATGGAGAGTAATTGAGGAATACATGAACCTCTGTCTTCTATGTACATGTTAATCTGCACACACACACACACACACACACACACACACACACACTATTTAAAAATAAAATAAAAGTGGAGAGTAATTGAGGAATGCATGAACCTCTGTCCTCTATGCACATGTGGATGTACACAAAGACGGACACACACACACAATTAAAAAAAATAAATGTGGAGATTAATTGTTGAATACATGAACCTTTGCCTCTATGGACATGTGGATGTGCACAAACAGGCACACACACACACACACACACATTTTAAAAACAAAATAAATGTGGAGAATAATTAAGTAATACTTGAGCTTCTGATCTCTATGGACATGTGTATCTGCACACACACAAACACACACACACCACTTTAAAAAAAGGGGGAGAGTAATTGAGGAATACATGAACATCTGTCCTCTGTGGACGTGTTTAACTGCACACAGACATACACACACACACATTTTAAAAACTATATTGGAGAGTAATTGAGAAATCCATGAACCTCTGTCCTCTGTCGACAGGTGTCTCCGTACACACACACACACACACACACACACACACACACACATTTTAAAAACAATATTAAAGGGGAGAGTATTTGGGGAATACTTGAAACTCTGTCCTCTGTGGACATGTGCATGAGCACACACACACACACACACACACACACACACACACACACACACAAACACACACTTTTAAAAAATATAAAAGTGGAGAGTAATTGAGGAACACATGAACCTCTGTCCTCTATGGACATGGATTTCTGCAAACACACACACGCACAACACACACACATATTTTGAAAACAAAATAAAAGTGGAGAGTAATTGAGGAATACATGAACCTCTGTCTTCTATGGACATTTGTATCTGGGCAAAACATACACACACAAACACACACACACACATTTTAAAAACAAAATAAAAGTGGAGAGTAATTGAGGAATAGATGAACCTCTGTCCTCTGTGGACATGTGTATTTGCACACACACACACACAAACACACACATTAGAAAAACAAATAAATGAGGAGAGTAATTGAGGAATGCATGAATATCTGTCCTCTGTGGACATGTGTATCTGCCCACTCACTCACACACACACACACACACACACATACATTTTAAAAACAAAATAAAAGGGGAGAGTAATTAAGGAATACATGAACATCTGTCCTCTATGCACACGTGTATCTGCACACTGACTCACACCCACCCACCCACACACACACACACATTATTACCCAAAATAAAAGTGGAGTGTAATTGAGGAATACATGAACCTCTCTCCTCTATGGACATGTGTATCTTGACAAAACACACACACACACACATTTTGAAAACAAAATATAAGTGGAGAGTAATTGAGGAATACATGAACTTCTGATCTCCATGGACATGTGTATCTTCACACAAACACACACACAGACACACACACATACACACACACATTTTAAAAACCAAATAAAAGTGGAGATTAATTGAGGAATATATAAACTTCTGTATTCAATCGAAATGTGTATCTCCACACTCACACACACACACACACACACAAACAAACAAGTCTAAACAAAATAAAAGTGGAGAGCAATTGAGGGATACATAAACCTCTGTCCTCTGTCGACATGTGTCTCTGCACACACACACACACACACACACACACACACACACACAAACATTTTAAAAAAAATTAAAGGGAGAGCAATTGGCAAATACATGAACATCTGTCCTCTATGGACATGGATTTCTGCAAACACACACACACACACGCAAACACAGACACACACACATTTTGAAAACAAAATAAAAGTGGAGAGTAATTGAGGAATACTTGAACCA
>OX460370.1:87801132-87833632 GCA_949786405.1 Onychomys arenicola | reverse complement strand
TCAGGACCTCTGGAAGAACAGACACTGCTGTTAACCTCTGAGATAGTTCTCCAGCCTCTGCCCCACATTTTAATAACAAAATAAAAGAGGAGATTAATTGAGGAATACTTGAACTTCTGTCCACTACGGACATGTGTATCTTTGTGTACACACACACACACACACACACACACACACACACACAAACAAATAAATTTTAAAAACAAAATAAAATTGGAGAGGTATTAAGGAATACAGGAACATCTGTCCTCTATGTACATGTTTATCTGTGTGCGCACGCACACACACACACAAACACACACACACATTTAAAAAAGAAAATAAAAGGTGAGAGTAATTGAGGAATACATGCACCTCTGTCCTGTATGTACTTGTGTATCTGCAAACACAAACACACAGATTTACACACACATACACATTAAAAAAATAAATGTGGAGAGTAATTGAGGAATACATGATACTCTGTACTCTATGGACATATGTATCTGCATACCATCTTAAACACACACACACACACACAAAGCAAAATAGAAGTGGAGATTAATTGAGGAATACATGAACCTATGTCCTCTATGGACATGTGTATTCTCGAGTGCAAACAACCCCCACACACACACTTTAAAAACAAAAGAGTAAAAAATTGAGGAATACATGAACATCTGTCATCTGTGGACATGTGTATCTGCACACACACACACACACACACACACACACATTTTAAAAACTATAGTGGAGCATAATAGAGTAATACATGAACCTCTGTCCTCCATGAACTTGTGTATCTTCACACACATACACACACACACACACACACACGAAAAGCAAAAGAAATGTGGAGAGTAATTGAGGAATGCATGAAACTCTGTCCTCTGTAGACATGGGTTTCTGCACACACTCACACAAACACACATTTTAAAAACAAAATAAAAGTGGAGAGTAATTGAGGTATAAATGAACCTCTGTCCTCAATGGACATGTGTATCTAAGTGCGCGCGCAAACACACACACACATACACACACAGTCACACACACAAACACACTTTAAAAAAAGAAATGTGGAGTGTAATTTTGGAATACATGAACCACTTTCCTATATTGACAGGTGTATCTACACACCAACTCACACACACATACACACATTTTAATTTATTTTAAACATTTACTTCATTATGTATACAATGCTCTGAAAGCTAGAAGAGCACACAAAATGTCATTACAAATGTTTGTGAGCCACCATGTGGGTGCTGGGAATTGAACGCAGGACCTCTGGAAGAACAGACACTGCTCTTAACCCCTGAACCATCTCTCCAGCCTCCGACCCATATTTTAAAAACAAAATAAATAGGAGAGTAACTGAGGAATACTTGAACTTCTGTCCTTTATGGACATGTGTATCTTTGTGTGCACACTCACAAACACACACAAACGAACACACACATACATCTTCAAAACAAAATAAAATGGCGTGTAATTGAGGAATACAAGAACCTCTGTCCTCCATGTAGATGTTTATCTGCAAACACACACACACACACACACACACACACACACACACACAAATATTTTGAAAATGAACTGGAGAGTAATTGAGGAATACATGAACCTCTGTCCTATATTGACGTGTGTGTCTGCAGAACCCACTCCCCCCATACAGACATAACCACATTTTAAAAACCAAATAAAAGTGGAGAGTTATTAAGGAATACATGAACCTCGGTCCTCTATGGACATGTGTATGTGCACATACACACACACAAACACACATTTTAAAAACACAATAAATGTGGAAAGTTATAGGGGAGTACATGAACCTCTGTCCTCTATGGACATGTGTCTGTGCACAGAGACACACACACACTCATTTTAAAAACAAAATATATGTGGAGAATTATTGAGGCATATATGAACCTCTGTCCCATATAGACATATGTAACTTCACACAAACAAAAACACCTCCACACACACATTTTAAAAACATAATAAAAGTCGAGAGTAATTGAAGAATACCTGAACTTCTGTCCTCTGTGGACAAGTGTATCTGCACACACACACACACACACACACACACACACACACACAGACACAATTTTAAAAGAAAATAAAAGTGGAGACTAATTGAGGAATACACGAACCTCAGTCCTCTATGGACAGGTGTATCTGCACACCAACTCACACACACACACACACACACACACACACACACATTTTAATTTATTTTAAACATTTACTTCATTATGTATACAATGCTTTGCTTGTATGTTTACCTGAAAGGTAGAAGAGGGCACTAAACATCATTACAAATGTTTGTGAGCCACCATGTGTGTGCTGGGAATTGGACTCAGGACCTCAGGAAGAACAGACACTGCTCTTAAGCACTGAGCCATCTCTCCAGCCTCTGCCCCACATTTTAAAAACAAAATAAAAGAGGAGAGTAATTGTGGAATACTTGAACTTCTGTCCACAATGGACATGTGTATCTTTGTGTGCACAGACACGCACACAGAAACAAACACATTTTGAAAACAAAATAAAAGTGGACAGGTATTAAGGAATACAGAAACCTCTGTCGTCAATGTACATGTTCATCTGCACACATACACAAACACACACACACACACACACACAATTTTTCAAAAGAAAATAAAAGGGGAGAGTAATTGAGGAATACATGCACCTCTGTCCCCTATGTACATGTTTATCTGCACACACACACACACACAAACACACACAAACACACATTTTAAAAACAAAATAAATGTGGAGATTATTTGGGGAATACATGAACCTTTGTGCTTTTTGTACATGTTTATCTGCACACACACACACACACACACACACACACAAACACACATTTAAAAGAAATAAGTGTGGAGTTGAAATGGGGAATACATGAACCTCTGTCATCTATGGACATGTGGATGTGCACAAACACGCACACACACACACTTTTTAAAAACAAAATAAAAGTGGAGAGTAATTAAGGAATACATGAACGTCTGTCCTCTATGGACATGTGTATCTGCACAAACACAAACACACACACACACACGAACACACACACATACTTTTTAAAAGCAAAATAAATGTGGAGAGTAATTGAGGAATAAATGAACTTCTGTCCTCCATGTACTTGTGTATCTCCACACACACACACATACAAACACACACACACCCATTTGAAAAACAAAAGAAATGTGGAGAGTAATTGAGGAATGCATGAACCTCTGTCCTCTGTGTACATGTGTATCTGCACACACTCAGACAAACACACATTTTAAAAACAAAAAAGTAGGTAGTAATTGAGGAATAAATGAACCTCTGTCCTCAATGGACATGTGTATCTATGTGCGCACGCACACACACACACACAGTCCCGGACACACACACACTTTAAAAAAATAAATGTGGACAGTAATTTAGGAATACATTTACCTTTGTCCTCTATGGAATTGTATCTGCACACAAACTCACACACACTCACACACACACACACATTTTAAAAACATAACTGGAGAGTATTTGAGGAATACATGAACCTCTGTCCTCTATGGACATGTGTGTCTGCATACACACACACACACACACACACACACACACACACACACACACACAAACCCTCTTCTTAGAAACAAAAATAGTGGAGCATAATTGAGAAATGCATGAACTTCTGTCCTGTATGTACAAGTTTTTCTGCACACACACACACACACACACACACACACACACACGCATTTAAAAAGTAAAAGTAATATGGAGAGTAATTGAGGAATGCATGAAACTCTGTCCTCTGTGGACATATGTATCTGCACACACTCTCACAAACACACATTTTAAAAACAAAAAAAGTGGAGAGTAATTGAGGTATAAATGAACCTCTGTCCTCAATGGACATGTGTATCTACGTGCGCGCGCACACACACACACACACATACACACACAGTCACACACACAAACACACTTTAAAAAAAGAAATGTGTAGTGTAATTTTGGAATACATGAACCACTTTCCTCTATTGACAGGTGTATCTACACACCAACTCACACACACATACACACATTTTAATTTATTTTAAACATTTACTTCATTATGTATACAATGCTCTGAAAGCTAGAAGAGCACACAACATGTCATTACAAATGTTTGTGAGCCACCATGTGGGTGCTGGGAATTGAACGCAGGACCTCTGGAAGAACAGACACTGCTCTTAACCCCTGAACCATCTCTCCAGCCTCCGCCCCATATTTTAAAAACAAAATAAATAGGAGAGTAATTGAGGAATACTTGAACTTCTGTCCTTTATGGACATGTGTATCTTTGCGTGCACACTCACAAACACACACACACGAACACACACACACATTTTCAAAACAAAATAAAATGGCGTGTAATTGAGGAATACAAGAACCTCTGTCCTCAATGTAGATGTTTATCTGCAAACACACACACACACACACACACACACACACACACACAAATATTTTGAAAATGAACTGGAGAGTAATTGAGGAATACATGAACCTCTGTCCTATATTGACGTGTGTGTCTGCAGACTCCCCCCACCCATACAAACATAACCACATTTTAAAAACCAAATAAAAGTGGAGAGTTATTAAGGAATACATGAACCTCGGTCCTCTATGGACATGTGTATGTGCACATACACACACAAAAACACACAATTTAAAAACACAATAAATGTGGAAAGTTATAGGGGAGTACATGAACCTCTGTCCTCTATGGACATGTGTCTGTGCACAGAGACACACACACACTCATTTTAAAAACAAAATATATGTGGAGAATTATTGAGGCATATATGAACCTCTGTCCCATATAGACATATGTAACTTCACACAAACAAAAACACCTCCACACACACATTTTAAAAACATAATAAAAGTCGAGAGTAATTGAGGAATACCTGAACTTCTGTCCTCTGTGGACAAGTGTGTCTGCACACACACACACAAACACACACACACACACAATTTTAAAAGAAAATAAAAGTGGAGACTAATTGAGGAATACACGAACCTCAGTCCTCTATGGACAGGTGTATCTGCACACCAACTCACACACACACACACACACACACACACATTTTAATTTATTTTAAACATTTACTTCATTATGTATACAATGCTTTGCTTGTATGTTTACCTGAAAGGTAGAAGAGGGCACTAAACATCATTACAAATGTTTGTGAGCCACCATGTGTGTGCTGGGAATTGGACTCAGGACCTCAGGAAGAACAGACACTGCTCTTAAGCACTGAGCCATCTCTCCAGCCTCTGCCCCACATTTTAAAAACAAAATAAAAGAGGAGAGTAATTGTGGAATACTTGAACTTCTGTCCACAATGGACATGTGTATCTTTGTGTGCACAGACACGCACACAGAAACAAACACATTTTAAAAACAAAATAAAAGTGGACAGGTATTAAGGAATACAGAAACCTCTGTCGTCAATGTACATGTTCATCTGCACACATACACAAACACACACACACACACAATTTTTCAAAAGGAAATAAAAGGGGAGAGCAATTGAGGAACACATGCACCTCTGTCCCCTATGTACATGTTTATCTGCACACACACACACACACAAACACACACAAACACACATTTTAAAAACAAAATAAATGTGGAGATTATTTGGGGAATACATGAACCTTTGTGCTTTTTGTACATGTTTATCTGCACACACACACACACACACACACACACACACACACAAACACACATTTAAAAGAAATAAGTGTGGAGTTGAAATGGGGAATATATGAACCTCTGTCATCTATGGACATGTGGATGTGCACAAACACGCACACACACACACACATTTTAAAAACAAAATAAAAGTGGAGAGTAATTAAGGAATACATGAACGTCTGTCCTCTATGGACATGTGTATCTGCACAAACACAAACACACACACACACGAACACACACACATACTTTTTAAAAGCAAAATAAATGTGGAGAGTAATTGAGGAATAAATGAACTTCTGTCCTCCATGTAGTTGTGTATCTCCACACACACACACATACAAACACACACACACATACACACACACCCATTTGAAAAACAAAAAAAATGCGGAGAGTAATTGAGGAATGCATGAACCTCTGTCCTCTGTGTACATGTGTATCTGCACACACTCAGACAAACACACATTTTAAAAACAAAAAAGTAGGTAGTAATTGAGGAATAAATGAACCTCTGTCCTCAATGGACATGTGTATCTATGTGCGCAGGCACACACACACACACAGTCCCGGACACACACACACTTTAAAAAAATAAATGTGGACTGTAATTTAGGAATACATTTACCTTTGTCCTCTATGGAATTGTATCTGCACACAAACTCACACACACTCACACACACACACACACACATTTAAAAAAAAAACTGGAGAGTATTTGAGGAATACATGAACCTCTGTCCTATATTGACGTGTGTGTCTGCAGACTCCCCCCACCCATACAGACATAACCACATTTTAAAAACCAAATAAAAGTGGAGAGTTATTAAGGAATACATGAACCTCGGTCCTCTATGGACATGTGTATGTGCACATACACACACACAAACACACATTTTAAAAACACAATAAATGTGGAAAGTTATAGGGGAGTACATGAACCTCTGTCCTCTATGGACATGTGTCTGTGCACAGAGACACACACACACTCATTTTAAAAACAAAATATATGTGGAGAATTTTTGAGGCATATATGAACCTCTGTCCCATATAGACATATGTAACTACACAAACAAAAACACCTCCACACACACATTTTAAAAACATAATAAAAATCGAGAGTAATTGAGGAATACCTGAACTTCTGTCCTCTGTGGACAAGTGTGTCTGCACACACACACACAAACACACACACACACACACAATTTTAAAAGAAAATAAAAGTTGAGACTAATTGAGGAATACACGAACCTCAGTCCTCTATGGACAGGTGTATCTGCACACCAACTCACACACACACACACACACACACACATTTTAATTTATTTTAAACATTTACTTCATTATGTATACAATGCTTTGCTTGTATGTTTACCTGAAAGGTAGAAGAGGGCACTAAACATCATTACAAATGTTTGTGAGCCACCATGTGTGTGCTGGGAATTGGACTCAGGACCTCAGGAAGAACAGACACTGCTCTTAAGCACTGAGCCATCTCTCCAGCCTCTGCCCCACATTTTAAAAACAAAATAAAAGAGGAGAGTAATTGTGGAATACTTGAACTTCTGTCCACAATGGACATGTGTATCTTTGTGTGCACAGACACGCACACAGAAACAAACACATTTTAAAAACAAAATAAAAGTGGACAGGTATTAAGGAATACAGAAACCTCTGTCGTCAATGTACATGTTCATCTGCACACATACACAAACACACACACACACACAATTTTTCAAAAGAAAATAAAAGGGGAGAGTAATTGAGGAATACATGCACCTCTGTCCCCTATGTACATGTTTATCGGCACACACACACACACACACACAAACACTCACAAACACACATTTTAAAAACAAAATAAATGTGGAGATTATTTGGGGAATACATGAACCTTTGTGCTTTTTGTACGTTTATCGGCACACACACACACACACAAACACATATTTAAAAGAAATAAGTGTGGAGTTGAAATGGGGAATATATGAACCTCTGTCATCTATGGACATGTGGATGTGCACAAACACGCACACACACACACATTTTAAAAACAAAATAAATGTGGAGAGTAATTAAGGAATACATGAACGTCTGTCCTCTATGGACATGTGTATCTGCACAAACACAAACACACACACACACACACGAACACACACACATACTTTTTAAAAGCAAAATAAATGTGGAGAGTAATTGAGGAATAAATGAACATCTGTCCTCCATGTACTTGTGTATCTCCACACACACACACACAAACACACACACACATACACACACACCCATTTGAAAAACAAAAGAAATGTGGAGAGTAATTGAGGAATGCATGAACCTCTGTCCTCTGTGTACATGTGTATCTGCACACACTCAGACAAACACACATTTTAAAAACAAAAAAGTAGGTAGTAATTGAGGAATAAATGAACCTCTGTCCTCTATGGACATGTGTGTCTGCATACACACACACACACACACACACACACACACACACACACACACACCCTCTTCTTAGAAACAAAAATAGTGGAGCATAATTGAGGAATGCATGAACTTCTGTCCTCTATGTACAAGTATTTCTGCACACACACACACACACACACACACACACACACACACGCATTTGAAAAGTAAAAGTAATATAGATAGTAATTGTGGAATGCATGAAACTCTGTCCTCTGTGGACATATGTATCTGCACACACTCTCACAAACACACATTTTAAAAACAAAAAAAGTGGAGAGTAATTGAGGTATAAATGAACCTCTGTCCTCAATGGACATGTGTATCTACGTGCGCACGCACACACACACACACATACACACACAGTCACACACACAAACACACTTAAAAAAAAGAAATGTGTAGTGTAATTTTGGAATACATGAACCACTTTCCTCTATTGACAGGTGTATCTACACACCAACTCACACACACATACACACATTTTAATTTATTTTAAACATTTACTTCATTATGTATACAATGCTCTGAAAGCTAGAAGAGCACACAAAATGTCATTACAAATGTTTGTGAGCCACCATGTGGGTGCTGGGAATTGAACGCAGGACCTCTGGAAGAACAGACACTGCTCTTAACCCCTGAACCATCTCTCCAGCCTCCGCCCCATATTTTAAAAACAAAATAAATAGGAGAGTAATTGAGGAATACTTGAACTTCTGTCCTTTATGGACATGTGTATCTTTGCGTGCACACTCACAAACACACACACACGAACACACACACACATTTTCAAAACAAAATAAAATGGCGTGTAATTGAGCAATACAAGAACCTCTGTCCTCAATGTAGATGTTTATCTGCAAACACACACACACACACACACACACACACACACACAAATATTTTGAAAATGAACTGGAGAGTAATTGAGGAATACATGAACCTCTGTCCTACATTGACGTGTGTGTCTGCAGACTCCCCCCACCCATACAGACATAACCACATTTTAAAAACCAAATAAAAGTGGAGAGTTATTAAGGAATACATGAACCTCGGTCCTCTATGGACATGTGTATGTGCACATACACACACACAAACACACATTTTAAAAACACAATAAATGTGGAAAGTTATAGGGGAGTACATGAACCTCTGTCCTCTATGGACATGTGTCTGTGCACAGAGACACACACACACTCATTTTAAAAACAAAATATATGTGGAGAATTTTTGAGGCATATATGAACCTCTGTCCCATATAGACATATGTAACTTCACACAAACAAAAACACCTCCACACACACATTTTAAAAACATAATAAAAGTCGAGAGTAATTGAGGAATACCTGAACTTCTGTCCTCTGTGGACAAGTGTGTCTGCACACACACACACAAACACACACACACACACAATTTTAAAAGAAAATAAAAGTGGAGACTAATTGAGGAATACACGAACCTCAGTCCTCTATGGACAGGTGTATCTGCACACCAACTCACACACACACACACACACACACACACACATTTTAATTTATTTTAAACATTTACTTCATTATGTATACAATGCTTTGCTTGTATGTTTACCTGAAAGGTAGAAGAGGGCACTAAACATCATTACAAATGTTTGTGAGCCACCATGTGTGTGCTGGGAATTGGACTCAGGACCTCAGGAAGAACAGACACTGCTCTTAAGCACTGAGCCATCTCTCCAGCCTCTGCCCCACATTTTAAAAACAAAATAAAAGAGGATAGTAATTGTGGAATACTTGAACTTCTGTCCACAATGGACATGTGTATCTTTGTGTGCACAGACACGCACACAGAAACAAACACATTTTAAAAACAAAATAAAAGTGGACAGGTATTAAGGAATACAAAAACCTCTGTCGTCAATGTACATGTTCATCTGCACACATACACAAACACACACACACACACAATTTTTCAAAAGAAAATAAAAGGGGAGAGCAATTGAGGAACACATGCACCTTTGTCCCCTATGTACATGTTTATCTGCACACACACACACACACAAACACACACAAACACACATTTTAAAAACAAAATAAATGTGGAGATTATTTGGGGAATACATGAACCTTTGTGCTTTTTGTACGTTTATCTGCACACACACACACACACAAACACACATTTAAAAGAAATACGTGTGGAGTTGAAATGGGGAATACATATACCTCTGTCATCTATGGACATGTGGATGTGCACAAACACGCACACACACACACATTTTAAAAACAAAATAAAAGTGGAGAGTAATTAAGGAATACATGAACGTCTGTCCTCTATGGACATGTGTATCTGCACAAACACAAACACACACACACACACACGAACACACACACATACTTTTTAAAAGCAAAATAAATGTGGAGAGTAATTGAGGAATAAATGAACATCTGTCCTCCATGTACTTGTGTATCTCCACACACACACACACAAACACACACACACATACACACACACACCCATTTGAAAAACAAAAGAAATGTGGAGAGTAATTGAGGAATGCATGAACCTCTGTCCTCTGTGTACATGTGTATCTGCACACACTCAGACAAACACACATTTTAAAAACAAAAAAGTAGGTAGTAATTGAGGAATAAATGAACCTCTGTCCTCAATGGACATGTGTATCTATGTGCGCACGCACACACACACACACAGTCCCGGACACACACACACTTTAAAAAAATAAATGTGGACAGTAATTTAGGAATACATTTACCTTTGTCCTCTATGGAATTGTATCTGCACACAAACTCACACACACTCACACACACACACACATTTTAAAAACATAACTGGAGAGTATTTGAGGAATCCATGAACCTCTGTCCTCTATGGACATGTGTGTCTGCATACACACACACACACACACACACACACACACACACACACACACCCTCTTCTTAGAAACAAAAATAGTGGAGCATAATTGAGGAATGCATGAACTTCTGTCCTCTATGTACAAGATTTTCTGCACACACACACACACACACACACACACACACACGCATTTGAAAAGTAAAAGTAATATGGATAGTAATTGAGGAATGCATGAAACTCTGTCCTCTGTGGACATATGTATCTGCACACACTCTCACAAACACACATTTTAAAAACAAAAAAAGTGGAGAGTAATTGAGGTATAAATGAACCTCTGTCCTCAATGGACATGTGTATCTACGTGCGCGCACACACACACACACATACACACACAGTCACACACACAAACACACTTAAAAAATAGAAATGTGTAGTGTAATTTTGGAATACATGAACCACTTTCCTCTATTGACAGGTGTATCTACACACCAACTCACACACACATACACACATTTTAATTTATTTTAAACATTTACTTCATTATGTATACAATGCTCTGAAAGCTAGAAGAGCACACAAAATGTCATTACAAATGTTTGTGAGCCACCATGTGGGTGCTGGGAATTGAACGCAGGACCTCTGGAAGAACAGACACTGCTCTTAACCCCTGAACCATCTCTCCAGCCTCCGCCCCATATTTTAAAAACAAAATAAATAGGAGAGTAATTGAGGAATACTTGAACTTCTGTCCTTTATGGACATGTGTATCTTTGCGTGCACACTCACAAACACACACACACGAACACACACACACTTTCAAAACAAAATAAAATGGCGTGTAATTGAGCAATACAAGAACCTCTGTCCTCAATGTAGATGTTTATCTGCAAACACACACAAACACACACAAACATTTTGAAAATTAACTGGAGAGAAATTGAGGAATACATGAACCTCTGTCCTATATTGACGTGTGTGTCTGCAGACCCCCACCCCCTATACAGACATAACCACATTTTAAAAACCAAATAAAAGTGGAGAGTTATTAAGGAATACATGAACCTCGGTCCTCTATGGACATGTGTATGTGCACATACACACACACAAACACACATTTTAAAAACACAATAAATGTGGAAAGTTATAGGGGAGTACATGAACCTCTGTCCTCTATGGACATGTGTCTGTGCACAGAGACACACACACACTCATTTTAAAAACAAAATATATGTGGAGAATTATTGAGGCATATATGAACCTCTGTCCCATATAGACATATGTAACTTCACACAAACAAAAACACCTCCACACACACATTTTAAAAACATAATAAAAGTCGAGAGTAATTGAGGAATACCTGAACTTCTGTCCTCTGTGGACAAGTGTGTCTGCACACACACACACAAACACACACACACACACAATTTTAAAAGAAAATAAAAGTGGAGACTAATTGAGGAATACACGAACCTCAGTCCTCTATGGACAGGTGTATCTGCACACCAACTCACACACACACACACACACACACACACACATTTTAATTTATTTTAAACATTTACTTCATTATGTATACAATGCTTTGCTTGTATGTTTACCTGAAAGGTAGAAGAGGGCACTAAACATCATTACAAATGTTTGTGAGCCACCATGTGTGTGCTGGGAATTGGACTCAGGACCTCAGGAAGAACAGACACTGCTCTTAAGCACTGAGCCATCTCTCCAGCCTCTGCCCCACATTTTAAAGACAAAATAAAAGAGGAGAGTAATTGTGGAATACTTGAACTTCTGTCCTTTATGGACATGTGTATCTTTGCGTGCACACTCACAAACACACACACGAACACACACACACATTTTCAAAACAAAATAAAATGGCGTGTAATTGAGGAATACAAGAACCTCTGTCCTCAATGTAGATGTTTATCTGCAAACACACACACACACACACACACACACACACACACACACACACAAATATTTTGAAAATGAACTGGAGAGTAATTGAGGAATACATGAACCTCTGTCCTATATTGACGTGTGTGTCTGTAGACACCCCCCCTCCCCCCATACAGACATAACCACATTTTAAAAACCAAATAAAAGTGGAGAGTTATTAAGGAATACATGAACCTCGGTCCTCTATGGACATGTGTATGTGCACATACACACACACAAACACACATTTTAAAAACACAATAAATGTGGAAAGTTATAGGGGAGTACATGAACCTCTGTCCTCTATGGACATGTGTTTGTGCACAGAGACACACACACACTCATTTTAAAAACAAAATATATGTGGAGAATTATTGAGGCATATATGAACCTCTGTCCCATATAGACATATGTAACTTCACACAAACAAAAACACCTCCACACACACATTTTAAAAACATAATAAAAGTCGAGAGTAATTGAGGAATACCTGAACTTCTGTCCTCTGTGGACAAGTGTGTCTGCACACACACACACAAACACACACACACACACAATTTTAAAAGAAAATAAAAGTGGAGACTAATTGAGGAATACACGAACCTCAGTCCTCTATGGACAGGTGTATCTGCACACCAACTCACACACACACACACACACACACATTTTAATTTATTTTAAACATTTACTTCATTATGTATACAATGCTTTGTTTGTATGTTTACCTGAAAGGTAGAAGAGGGCACTAAACATCATTACAAATGTTTGTGAGCCACCATGTGAGTGCTGGGAATTGGACTCAGGACCTCAGGAAGAACAGACACTGCTCTTAAGCACTGAGCCATCTCTCCAGCCTCTGCCCCACATTTTAAAAACAAAATAAAAGAGGAGAGTAATTGTGGAATACTTGAACTTCTGTCCACCATGGACATGTGTATCTTTGTGTGCACAGACACGCACACAGAAACAAACACATTTTAAAAACAAAATAAAAGTGGACAGGTATTAAGGAATACAGAAACCTCTGTCGTCAATGTACATGTTCATCTGCACACATACACACACACACACACACACACAATTTTTCAAAAGAAAATAAAAGGGGAGAGTAATTGAGGAATACATGCACCTCTGTCCCCTATGTACATGTTTATCTGCACACACACACACACACAAACACACACAAACACACATTTTAAAAACAAAATAAATGTGGAGATTATTTGGGGAATACATGAACCTTTGTGCTTTTTGTACATGTGTATCTGCACACACACACACACACACACAAACACACATTTAAAAGAAATAAGTGTGGAGTTGAAATGGGGAATACATGAACCTCTGTCATCTATGGACATGTGGATGCGCACAAACATGCACACACACACACATTTTAAAAACAAAATAAAAGTGGAGAGTAATTAAGGAATACATGAACGTCTGTCCTCTATGGACATGTGTATCTGCACAAACACAAACACACACACACACACGAACACACACACATACTTTTTAAAAGCAAAATAAATGTGGAGAGTAATTGAGGAATAAATGAACTTCTGTCCTCCATGTACTTGTGTATCTCCACACACACACACACAAACACACACACACACATACACACACACCCATTTGAAAAACAAAAGAAATGTGGAGAGTAATTGAGGAATGCATGAACCTCTGTCCTCTGTGTACATGTGTATCTGCACACACTCAGACAAACACACATTTTAAAAACAAAAAAGTAGGTAGTAATTGAGGAATAAATGAACCTCTGTCCTCAATGGACATGTGTATCTATGTGCGCACGCACACACACACACACAGTCACAGACACACACACTTTAAAAAAATAAATGTGGACTGTAATTTAGGAATACATTTACCTTTGTCCTCTATGGAATTGTATCTGCACACAAACTCACACACACTCACACACACACACACATTTTAAAAACATAACTGGAGAGTATTTAAGGAATACATGAACCTCTGTCCTCTATGGACCTGTGTGTCTGCATACACATACACACACACACACACACACACACACACACACACACACACCCTCTTCTTAGAAACAAAAATAGTGGAGCGTAATTGAGGAATGCATGAACTTCTGTCCTCTATGTACAAGTTTTTCTGCACACACACACACACACACACACACACACACACAGGCATTTGAAAAGTAAAAGTAATGTGGAGAGTAATTGAGGAATGCATGAAACTCTGTCCTCTGTAGACATGTGTATCTGCATACACTCACACAAACACACATTTGAAAAACCAAAAAAGTGGAGAGTAATTGAGGAATAAATGAACCTCTGTCCTCTATGGACATTTGTTTCTACGCGTGTGCGCACACACACACACAAATTCACGCACACACACACATTTTAAAAAATAAATGTGTAGTGTAATTGAGGAATACATTTACCTCTGTCCTCTATGGACATGTGTATTTGCACACAAACTCTCTCTCACACACACACACACAAATTTTTAAAACAAAATATAATGGAGTGTAATTGAGCAATACATGAACCTATGTCCTTTATGTACAAGTTTATGTGTACACACACACACACACACACACACACACACACACACACCCTCTTCTTAAAAAAATCGTGGTAATTGAGGATTGCATGAACTCTGTCCTCTATGTACATGTTTATCTGCACACACACACACACACACACACACACACAAACACACACAAACTAACATTTTAAAAACAAAATAAATGTGGAGATTAATTGGGGAATACATGAACCTCTGTCCTCTATGGACATGTGGATGTTCACAAACATGCCACCCACACACACATTTTAAAAACAAAATAAAAGTAGAGAGTAATTGAGGAATACATGAACCTCTGTCCTCTATGTACATGCTTATTTGCACACACATACAAAAAAAATTTTAAAAACAAAATAAATGTGGAGATTAATTAGGGAATACATGAAACTCTGTCATTTATGTACATGTTTATCTGCACACACACACAAAAACACACATTTTAAAAACAAAATAAATGTGGAGATTAATTAGGGAATACATGAAACTCTGTCATTTATGTACATGTTTATCTGCACACACACACACACACAAACACACATTTTAAAAACAAAATAAGGGTGGAGATTACTTGGCGAATACATGAAACTCTGTCCTCTATAGACATGTGGATGTGCACAAACACGCACACACAAACACATTTTACAAATAAAATAATAGTGGAGAGTAATTAAGGAATACTTGAACATCTCTCCTCTATGGACATGTGTATCTTTGTGCATACACACACACACACACACACATTTTAAAACAAAATAAAATGGAGAGTAATTGAGGAATACATGAACCTCTGTCTTCTATGTACATGTTAATCTGCACACACACACACACACACACACACACACACACACTATTTAAAAATAAAATATAAGTGGAGGGTAATTGAGGAATGCATGAACCTCTGTCCTCTATGGAAATGTGTATCTTGACAAAACACACACACACACACATTTTGAAAACAAAATATAAGTGGAGAGTATTTGAGGAATACATGAACTTCTGATCTCCATGGACATGTGTATCTTCACACAAACACACACACAGACACACACACATACACACACACATTTTAAAAACCAAATAAAAGTGGAGATTAATTGAGGAATATATAAACTTCTGTATTCAATCAAAATGTGTATCTCCACACTCACTCACACACACACACACACACACACAAACAAGTCTAAACAAAATAAAAGTGGAGAGCAATTGAGTGATACATAAACCTCTGTCCTCTGTCGACATGTTTCTCTGCACACACACACACACACACAACATTTTAAAAAAAATTAAAGGGAGAGCAATTGGCGAATACATGAATCTCTGTCATCTGTGGACATGTGTCTGTGCACACACACACACAAACATACACATTTAAAAATAAAAAAGTGGAGAGTAATTGAGGTATATATGAACCTCTGTCCTCTATGGACATGGATTTCTGCAAACACACACACACACACACGCAAACACACACACACACATTTTGAAAACAAAATAAAAGTGGAGAGTAATTGAGGAATACTTGAACCACTGTCCTCAGTGGACATGTGTTTCTACACACACACACATACACACACACACACACACGCACACACACATTTTCAAAACAAAATAAAAGTGGAGTGTAACTGAGGAATACTTGAACTTTTGTCCTCTATGGACATGTGTATATGCGTGCACACACACACACACACACACACACACACAGACACTTTTTTAAAAACAAAGTAAAAGGGGAGAGTAATTGAGGAATACATGAACATATGTCCTGTATGTACTTGTGTATCTTCACACACACACACATACACACACACACATTTTAAAAACAAAATAAAAGTGGAGAGTAATTGAGGAATATATGAACTTCTGTACTCAATGGAAATGTGTATCTCCACATTCACTCACAAAAACACACACACACACACAAACATGTCTAAACAAAATAAAAGTGGAGAGTATTTGAGTAATACATGAACCTCTGTCCTCTATGGACATGTGTATCTGCTCACTGACTGACACACACACACATTATTACACAATAAAAGTGGAGAGTAATTGAGGAATACATGAACCTATGTCTTCTATTGACATGTGTATCTGGGCAAAACACACACACACACACAGCTTTTAAAAACAAAATATAAAGGGAGAGTAATTGACAAATAAATGAAACTCTGCCCTCTCTGGACTTGTGTATCTGCACACACTCACGCACACACACACACACACACACACACATTCAAACATATACTTATACAAAATAAAAGCGGAGAGTATTGAGGAATACATGAACCTCTCTCCTGTGTGGACATGTGTATGTGCACACACGCAAGCAGAAACACACATACATTTGAAAAACAAAATAAATGGGGAGAGTAATTGAGGAATGCAGGAATATCTGTCCTCTGTGGACATGTGTATCTGCCCACTCTCTCTCTCTCTCACACACACACACACACATTTTAAAAACAAAATAAAAGGGGAGAGTAATTAAGGAATACATGAACATCTGTCCTCTATGCACATGTGTATCTGCACACTGACTCACACACACACACACATTTTAAAAACAAAATAAAAGGGGAGAGTAATTAAGGAATACATGAACATCTGTCCTCTATGCACATGTGTATCTTCACACTGACTCACACACACACACACATTTTAAAAACAAAATAAAAGGGGAGATTAATTAAGGAATACATGAACTTCTGTCCTCTATGCACATGTGTATCTGCACACTTACTCACACACACACACATTATTCCCCAAAAGAAAAGTGGATTGTAATTGAGGAATGCATGAACCTCTCTCCTCTATGGACATGTGTATCTTGACAAAACACACACACACACACGCACACACACACACATTTAGAAAACAAAATTAAAGGGGAGAGTAATTGGGGAATATATGAAACTCTGTCCTCTGTGGACATGTTTATGAGCGCACACACACACACACACACACACACACACATACACACACAAACACACAGATTTAAAAAATATAAAAGTGGAGAGTAATTGAGGAATACACGTACCTCTGTCCTCTATGGACATGGATTTCTGCAAACACACACACACACAGGTACACAACACACACACACATTTTGAAAACAAAATTAAAGTGGAGAATAATTGAGGAATACATGAACCTCTGTCTTCTATGGGCATTTGTATCTGGGCAAAACACACACACACAAACACACACACACATTTTAAAAACAAAATAAAAGTGGAGAGCAATTGAGGAATACATGAACCTCTGTCCTCTGTGGACATGTGTATGTGCACACACACACATGCACAAACACACACACATTTGAAAAACAAATAAATGGGGAGATTAATTGAGGAATTCATGAATATCTGTCCTCTGAGGACATGTGTATCTGCCCACTCACTCACACACACACACACACACACATTTTAAAAACAAAATAAAAGGGGAGAGTAATTAAGGAATACACGAACATCTTTTCTCAATGCACACGTGTATCTGCACACTGACTCACACCCACACCCACCCACCCACCCACCCACCCACCCCCCCCCACACACACACATATTATTACCCAAAATACAAGTGGATTGTAATTGAGGAATACATGAACCTCTCTCCTCTATGGACATGTGTATCTTGACAAAACACACACACACATATTTTGAAAACAAAATATAAGTGGAGAGAAATTGAGGAATACATGAACTTCTGATCTCTATGGACATGTGTATCTTCACACACACACACACCGACACACACACATACACACACACATTTTAAAAATCAAATAAAAGTGGAGATTAATTGAGGAATATATGAACTTCTGTATTCAATCGAAATGTGTATCTCCTCTCTCTCTCTCTCTCTCTCTCTCTCTCTCTCTCTCTCTCTCTCACACACACACACACACACACACACACACACACAAAAAAAAAACAAGTCTAAACAAAATAAAAGTGGAAAGTAATTGAGTAATACATAAACCTCTGTCCTCTATGGACATGTGTATCTCCTCACTGACACAAACACACACTCATTATTACACAAAATAAAAGTGGAGAGTAATTGAGGAATACATGAACCTCTGTTTCTATTGACATTTGTACCTGGGCAAAACACACACACACAAACACACACACACATTTTAAAAACAAAATATAAGGGGAGATAAATTGAGGAATACATGAACCTATGTCCTCTGTGGACATGTGTATGTGCACACACACGCACAAACACACACACATTTGAAAAACAAATAAATGGTGAGAGTAATTGAGGAATGCGTTAATATCTGTCCTCTGTGGACATGTGTATCTGCACACTCACACACACACACACACACATCTTAAAAACAAAATAAAAGGGGAGAGTAATTAAGGAATACATGAACATCTGTCCTCTATGCACATGTGTATCTGCACACTGACTCACACACACACAAACACACACATTATTACTCAAAATAAAAGTGGATTGTAATTGAGGAATACATGAACCTCTCTCCTCTATGGACATGTGTATTGTGACACAACACATACAGACACACACACACATTTTAAAAACAAAATAAAAGTAGAGAGTCATTGAGGAATACATGAAACTCTGTCCTCTATGGACATTTGTCTGCGCGCACACACACAGACACATACACATTTTAAAAACAAAATAAACGTAGAGAGTAATTGAGGAATACATGAACCCCTGTCCTCTATGGACATGTGTATCGGGACACATACACACACTAACACCTGCACACACACACACTTTTAAAAACAAACTAAAAGTGGAGAGTAATTGAGGAATACATGAAGGTCTATCATCTATGGAGATGTGTACTTGTGTGCCCACACGCAAACACACATACACACACACACATATTAAAATACAAAATAAAAGTGGAGAGTAATTAAGGAATACATTAAACTCTGTCCTCTATGATTATGTGTATCTGAACACACAGACACACACTCAAACACACACATTTTAAAAACAAAATAAATGTAGAGTGTAATTGAGGATTACATGAACCTCTGTCCTCCATGGACATGTGTATCTGCACACTGACTCACACACACACACACACACACACACATTTTAATTTATTTTAAACATTTACTTCACTATGTATACAATGCTCAGCTTGCATGTTTACCTGAAAGCTGGAATAGGGCACTAAATCTCATTACAAATGATTGTGAGCCACCATGTGGGTGCTGGGAATTGACCTCAGGACCTCTGGAAGAACAGACACTGCTCTTAACGACTTTGCCATCTCTTTAGCCTCTGCCCAACATTTTAAAAACAAAATAAAAGAGGAGAGTAATTGAGGAATACTGTAACTTTTGTCTTCTATGGACATGTGTATATGCATGCACACACACAAACACGCACAAACACACACACACACACATTTTAAAAACAAAACTTGATAGTAATTGAGGAATACATGAACTTTTGTCCTCTATTGACATGTGTGTCTGCACACCCCCCCGACACAGAGACACAAACACATTTTAAACATAAAATATAAGTGGAGAACTATTAAGGAATACATGAACCTCTGTCCACTGTGTACATGTGTATGTGCGCACGCACACACACACACAACACACACACACACTTTTTAACAACAAAAAATGGGGAGAGTAATTGAGGAATACATGAACCTCTGTCCTCTATAGACATGTGTAACTTCACACAAACAAAGAAACACACACATTTCATAAAACAAAATAAAACTGCATAGTAATTGAGGAATACATGAACTTCTGTCCTCTATGGACAAGTGTAACTTCACACAAAAACACACACACACACACACACACGGACAATTTTAAAACAAAATAAGTAGAGAGAAATTGAGGAATACATGAACCTCAGTCCTCTATGGACATGTGTATCTGCACACCAACTCACACAAAACACACACACACACACACACACATTTTAATTTATTTTAAACATTTACTTCATTATGTATACAATGCTCTGCTTGCATGTTTACCTGAAAGCTAGAAGAGGGCACTAAATCTCATTACACATGTTTGTGAGCCACCATGTGGGTGCTGGGAATTGACCTCAGGACCTCTGGAAGAACAGAAACTGCTCTTTACCTCTGAGCCATCTCTCCAGCCTCTGCCCCACATTTTAAAAGCAAAATAAAAGAGGAGAGTAATTTAGGAATACTTGAACATCTGTCCTCTATGGACATGTGGATTTTTGCGTGTACACACACAAACATACACACACACACACATTTTAAAACAAAATAAAATGGAGAGTAATTGAGGAATACATGAACCTCTGTACTCTATGTACATGTGTATGTGAAAACACACGCACACACAGACACATTTAAAAAACAAAATAAAAGTGGACAATGATTGAAGAATACATGAATTCTGTACTCGATGGACATGTGTGTCTGCACACACACACACACACACACACACACACACACACACATTTTAAAACCAAACTGGAGAGTAATTGAGGAATACATGAACCTCTGTCCTCTGTGGATTTTTGTATCTGCACATACACACACATTCACTCACAAACACACAAACTCTTCTTAAAAGCAGGAAATGTGGAGAGAAATTGAGGAATACATGAACCTCTGTCCTCTATGTACATGTATATGTGCACACACACACACACACATACAAACACACACAAACACACATTTAAAAAAATAATTGTGGAGATTAATTGGGGAATACATGAACTTCTGTCCTCTATGTACATGTTTATGTGCACTCACATACACATACACACACACACACAAAAAAAAAAAACCACACATTTTGAAAACAAAATAAATGTGGATATTATTTGGAGAATACATGAAACTCTGTTCTATGGACATGTTTATGTGCAAAAACACGCACACACACACGTATTAAAAACAAAATAAAAGTGGAGTGTAATAGAGGAATACATGTACTTCTGACCTCTGTGGTCATGTGTATTCTTGAGAGCAAACACACACCAACCCACACACACACTTTAAACACAAAAGGGTAGTGTAATTGAGGTATACATGAGCATCTGTCCTCTGTTGGCGTGTGTATCTGCACACATACACACACACATGTTAAAAACTATAGTGGAGAGTAATTGAGGAATAAATGAACCTCTGTCCTCCATATACTTTTGTATCTGCACACACAAACACACACACACACACACACACACACACACACACACAAACATACATACACACATTTGAAGAGCAAAATAAAAGTGGAGAGTAATTGAGGAATACATTTACCTCTGCCCTCTGTGGACATGTATATCTGTACACAAACTCACACACACACACACACACACACACATTTTAAAACAAAATAAAATGGAATGTAATTGAGGAATACATAAAACTTTGTACTCTATGTACATGTTTATCTGCAAACACACACATATTTTAAAAACAATCTGGAGAGTAACTGAGGAATACATGAACCTCTGTCCTCTATGGACATGTGTGTCTGTACACAAACACACACACACACAAACACACACACACACACAAACACATTTTAAAAAGAAAATAAAAGTGGAGAGGTATTAAGGAATACATGAACCTCTGTCCTCTGTGGACATGTGTATCTGCACACACACACACACACACACACACACACACACTCACACACACACAAACCCTCTTCTTAAAAACAAAGTGTAGCGTAACTGAGAAATACATGAACGTCTGTCCTCTATGTACATGTTTATCTGCACACACACACACACAAAACTCTTCTTAAAAACAAAAAAAGTGGAGAGTAATTGGGGAATACATGAACTTCAGTCCTCTATGTACATGTTTATCTGAACACACACACACACAAACACACACACATATTTTAAAAACAAAACTGGATAGTAACTGAGGAATACATGATACTCTGTCCTCTATGGACATGTGTGTCTGCACACACAAACACACACACACACACACACACACACACACACACACAGACACAAACCCATTTTAAAAACAAAATAAAAGTGGAGAGGTATTAAAGAATACATGAACCTATGTCCTCTGAGGACATGAATATCTGAACACACACACACACACACACACACACACACACACAATCTCCTTAAAAACAAAAAAAGTGAAGGGTAATTGAGGAATACATGAACATCTGTCCTCTATGTACATATTTATGTGCACACCTCCCCACCCACAGACAGAAACACATTTAAAAAACAAAATAAAAGTGGAGAGGTATTAAGGAATACATGAACCTCTGTCCTCTGTGGACATGTGTATATGCGTGTGCACATACACACACACACACACACTTTTTAAAAACAAAAAAAGTGGAGAGTAATTGAGGAATACATGTACCTCTGTCTTCTATGTACATGTTTATTTGCACACACACACACACACAAACACACACACATTTTAAAATAAAATAAAATGGAGAGTAATTGAGGTATACAAGAACCTCTGTCCTCTATGTAGATGTTTATGTGCACACACACACACACACACACACAAACATTTTAAAAACAAAACTGGAGAGTAATTGAGGAATACATGAACCTCTGTCCTCTATAGACATTGTGTCTGCACAGCCACATCCACACAGAGACACAAACTCCTTTTATAAACAAAATAAAAGTGGAGATGTATTAAGGAATACATGAATCTCTGTCCTCTGTGGACATGAGTATGTGGACACACACACACACACACACACACACACACACACACCAATACACACTCATTTTAAAAACTACAGTGGAGAGTAATTGAGGAATACATGAACATCTGTCCTCCATGTACTCTATGGACATGTGTATCTGCACACAAACTCACACACACATACACACATTTTAAAACAAGATAAAATGGAGTGTAATTGAGGAATACATGAACCTCTGTACTCTATGTACATGTTTATCTGCACACACAAACACACACACACATATTTTAAAAACAATTCTGGAGAGTAACTGAGGAATACATGAACCTCTGTCCTCTATGGACATGTGTGTTTGCACACACACACACACACAAACACACACACAAACACATTTTAAAAAGAAAATAAAAGTGGAGAGGTATTAAGGAATACATGAACTTCTGTCCTCCGTGGACATGTGTATCTGCACACACGCACACACACACACACACACACACACTCACACACACACAAACCCTCTACTTAAAAACAAAAAAAGTGTAGAGTCACTGAGTAATAATTGAATGTCTGTCCTCTATGTACATGTTTATCTGCACACACACACACACACACACACACAAACACACGTTTATAAACAAAATAAAAGCGGAGTGTAATAGAGGAATACATGAACTTCTGACCTCTATGGACATGTGTATTCTTGAGCGCAAACACCCACCCACACACACACTTTAAAAACAAAAGTGTAGTGTAATTGAGAAATACATGAAAATCTGTCCACTGTGGACGTGTGTATCTGCACACACACACACACACACACACACACACACACTTTTTAAAAACTATAGTGGAGAGTAATTGAGGAATAGATGAACCTCTGTCCTCCATGTACTTTTGTATCTGCACGCACACACACACACACACACACATTTGAAAAGCAAAATAAAAGTGGAGAGTAATTGAGGAATATATTTACCTCTGTCCTCTATGGACATGTGTATCTGTACACAAACTCTCACACACTCACACATTTTAAAACAAAATAAAATGGAAAGTAATTGAGGAATACATGATCCTCTGTCCTCTATGGACATATGTGTCTGCACACACACACACACACACACACACACACACACACACACACACACAGAGACACAAACCCATTTTAAAAACAAAATAAAAGTGGAGAGGTATAAAGGAATACATGAAACTCTGTCCTCTGTACACATGTGTATGTGCGCGCGCGCACACACACACACACACACACACACTTTTTAAAAACAAAAAAGTGGAGAGTAATTGAGGAATACATGAACCTCTGTCCTCTATGTACACGTTTATCTGCACACACACACACACAAACACACATTTAAAAACAAAATAAATATGGAGATTAATTCGGGAATACATGAAACTCTGTCCTCTATGGACAAGTTTATGTGCACAAACATGCACACACACACACACATTTTATAAACAAAATAAAAGTGGAGAGTAATTGAGGAAAACATGAACTTATGTCCTCTATTGACATATGTATCTGCACACACACAAACACACACACACACACACACACACACACTTAGTAAAAGCAAAATAAAGGTGGAGAGTAATTGAGGAATACATGAACCTATGTGCTCTATGGACAAGTGTGTTCTCGAGCGCAAACACACACACACACACACACATTCAATACAACAGGGGAGAGTAATTGAGGAATACATGAACATCTGTTCTCTGAGGACTTGTGTACCTGTACTCACACACACAAAAACACACACACACATTTTAAAAATTATAGTGGAAGTAACTGAGGAATAAATGAACCTCTGTCCTCCTTGTACTTGTGTTTCAACACACTCACACACAAACACACACACACACATTTTAAAAGCTATAGTGGGGAGTAATTGAGGAATACATGAACCTCTGTCCTCCATGTACTTTTGTATCTGCACACACACACACACACACACACACACACACACACACATACACACACACATTTGAAAAGCAAAATAAAAGTGGAGAGGAATAGAGGAATACATTTACCTCTGTCCTCTATGGACATGTGTATCTGTACATAAACTCACACACACACACATTTTAAAACAAAATAAAATGGAATGTAATTGAGGAATACATGAACCTCTCTCCTCTGTGGACATGTGTATCTGCACACACACACACACTCACACACACACACAAACACTCTTCTTAAAAACAAAAAAGTGAAAGGAAACTGAGGAATACATTAACCTCTATTCTCTATGTACATGTTTATCTGCACACACACTCACAAAAACACACACACACACATTATAATAAATTAAAAGTGGACAGTAGTTGAGGAATACATGAAACTCTGTCCTCTATGTACATGATTATCTGCAGACACACACACACATAAACACACACTTTAAAAACAAAATAATTGTGGAGATTAATTGGGGAGTACATGAGCTTCAGTCCTCTATGGACATGTGTGTCTGCACACACACACACACACACACACACACACACACAGACACAAACCCATTTTAAAAACAAAATAAAAGTGGAGAGGTATTAACAAATGAACATGTGTATGTGCACGCAAACACAAACACACACACACACACACAATTTTTAAATACAAAAAAAGAGGAGAGTAATTGAGGAATACATGAACCTCTGTCCTCTATGTACATGTTTAGCTGCACACACACACACACACACACACACACACACACAAACATTTTAAAAACAAAATAAATGTGGAGAAAAATTGGGGAATACATGAAACTCTGTCCTTTATGGACATGTGGATGTTCACAAACACGAACACACACACACGTTTTAAAAACAAAATAAAAGTGGAGAGATATTGACGAATACATGAACCTCTCCTCTATGGTCATGTGTATCTGAACACCAACTCACAAACACACATTTTAAAAACAAAATAAAAGTGGAGAGTAATTCAGGAATAAATGAACCTCTGTCCTCAATGGACATGTGTATCTACTTGCATGCGCACGTGCGCGCACACACACACACACACCCACACACACACACACAGTCACGCATACATACACACTTTAAAAAAAGAAATGTGTAGTGTAATTGAGGAATGCATGAACCTCTTTCCTCTATGGACATGTGTATCTACACACCAACTCTCACACACACACACACACACATTTTAATTTATTTTAAACATTTACTTCATGGTGTACACAATGTTCTGTTTGCATGTTTACCTGAAAGCTAGAAGAACGCACAAAATATCATTACAAATGTTTGTGAGCCACCATGTGGGTGCTGGGAATTGAACGCAGGAACTCTGGAAGAACAGACACTGCTCTTAACCCCTGAACCATCTCTCCAGCCTCCGCCCAATATTTTAAAATCAAAATAAAAGAGGAGAGTAATTGAGGAATACTTGAACTTCTGTGCTCTATGGACATGTGTGTCTTTGCGTGCACACACACAAACACACACACACGAACACCCACACACACATTTTCAAAACAAAATAAAATGGAGAGCAATTGAGGAATACAAGAACTTCTGTCCTCCATGTAGATGTTTATCTGCAAACACACACACACACATATTTTAAAAATGAACTGTAGAGTAATTGAGGAATACATGAACCTCTGTCCTCTATTGACATGTATGTCTGCACACCCCCCCCCACATAGACATAACCACAAACAAAAACACCCCCACACACATTTTAAAAACAATAAAAATTGAGAGTAATTGCGGAATACGTGAACTTCTGATCTCTGTGGACAAGTGTGTCTGCACACACAAACACACACACACAGTTTTAAAACAAAATAAAAGTGGAGAGTAATTGAGGAATACATGAACCTCAGTCCTCTATGAACATGTGTATCTGCACACCAACTCTCACACACACACACCCCCAAATTTTAATTTATTTTAAACATTTACGTCATTATGTATACAACGCTCTGCTTGCATATTTACCTGAAAGCTAGAAGAGGGCACTAAATCTCATTACAAATCTTTATGATGCGCCATGTGGGTGCTGGGAATTAAACTCAGGACCTCTGGAAGAACAGACACTCCTCTTAACCTCTGAGATAGTTCTCCATCCTCTGCCCCACATTTTAATAACAAAATAAAAGAAGAGATTAATTGAGGAATACTTGAACTTCTGTCCACTATGGACATGGGTATCTTTGTGTACACACACACACACACACACACACACACAAACAAAAAAATTTTAAAAACAAAATAAAATTGGAGAGGTATTAAGGAATACAGGAACATCTGTCCTCTATGTACATGTTTATCTGTGTGCGCACGCACACACACACACAAACACACACACACACACTTTTAAAAAAGAAAATAAAAGGGGAGAGTAATTGAGGAATACATGCACCTCTGTCCTGTATGTACTTATGTATCTGCAAACACACACACACAGATTTACACACACATACACATTAAAAAAATAAATGTGGAGAGTAATTGAGGAACACATGATACTCTGTCCTCTATGGACATGTGTATCTGCATACCATCTTAAACACACACACACACACAAACACACACACACACACACACACACTTTTTAAAAGCAAAATAGAAGTGGAGATTAATTGAGGAATACATGAACCTATGTCCTCTATGGACATGTGTATTCTCGAGTGCAAACACCCCCCCACACACACTTTAAAAACAAAAGAGTAGAAAAATTGAGGAATACATGAACATCTGTCATCTATGGACATGTGTATCTGCACACACACACACACACACACATTTTAAAAACTATAGTGGAGCATAATAGAGTAATACATGAACCTCTGTCCTCCATGTACTTGTGTATCTTCACACACATACACACACACACACACGAAAAGCAAAAGAAATGTGGAGAGTAATTGAGGAATGCATGAATCTCTGTCCTCTGTGGACATGGGTTTCTGCACACACTCACACAAACACACATTTTAAAAACAAAATTAAAGTGGAGAGTAATTGAGGTATAAATGAACCTCTGTCCTCAATGGACATGTGTATCTACGTGCGCGCGCACACACACACACACACATACACACACAGTCACACACACAAACACACTTTAAAAAAAGAAATGTGTAGTGTAATTTTGGAATACATGAACCACTTTCCTCTATCGACAGGTGTATCTACACACCAACTCACACACACATACACACATTTTAATTTATTTTAAACATTTACTTCATTATGTATACAATGCTCTGAAAGCTAGAAGAGCACACAAAATGTCATTACAAATGTTTGTGAGCCACCATGTGGGTGCTGGGAATTGAACGCAGGACCTCTGGAAGAACAGACACTGCTCTTAACCCCTGAACCATCTCTCCAGCCTCCGCCCCATATTTTAAAAACAAAATAAATAGGAGAGTAACTGAGGAATACTTGAACTTCTGTCCTTTATGGACATGTGTATCTTTGCGTGCACACTCACAAACACACACACACATACACACACACCCATTTGAAAAACAAAAGAAATGTGGAGAGTAATTGAGGAATGCATGAACCTCTGTCCTCTGTGTACATGTGTATCTGCACACACTCAGACAAACACACATTTTAAAAACAAAAAAGTAGGTAGTAATTGAGGAATAAATGAACCTCTGTCCTCAATGGACATGTGTATCTATGTGCGTACGCACACACACACACACAGTCACAGACACACACACACTTTAAAAATATAAATGTGGACTGTAATTTAGGAATACATTTAACTTTGTCCTCTATGGAATTGTATCTGCACACAAACTCACACACACTCACACACACACACATTTTAAAAACGTAACTAGAGAGTATTTGAGGAATACATGAACCTTTGTCCTCTATGGACATGTGTGTCTGCATACACACACACAAACACACACACACACACACACCCTCTTCTTAGAAACAAAAATAGTGGAGCGTAATTGAGTAATGCATGAACTTCTGTCCTCTATGTACAAGTTTTTCTGCACACACACACACACACACACACACACACACTTGAAAAGTAAAAGTAATGTGGAGAGTAATTGAGGAATGCATGAAACTCTGTCCTCTGTGGACATATGTATCTGCACACACTCTCACAAACACACATTTTAAAAACAAAAAAAGTGGAGAGTAATTGAGGAATAAATGAACCTCTGTCCTCAAAAGACATGTGTATCTATGTGCGTGCACAAACACACACACACAGAGTTGAGCACACACACACTTTAAAAAATAAATGTGGAGTGTAATTGAGGAATACATTTACCTCTGCCCTCAATGGACATGCGTATCTGCACACAACCTCAAGACACACACAAATAAACACATTTTAAACAAAATATAATGGAGAGTATTTGCAGAATACATGAACCACTGTCCTTTATGTGCATGTTTATCTGTACACACACACACACACACACACATACACACACATTTTAAAAACAAAACTGGAGAGTATTTGAGGAATACATGAAACTCTGTCCTCTATGGACATGTGTGTCTACACACACACACACACACACACACACACACACACACACACACCCTCTTCTTAAAAACAAAAATAGTGGAGCGTAATTGAGGAATGCATGAACATCGGTCCTCTATGTACAAGTTTTTCTGCACACACACACACACACACACACGCATGCATTTGAAAAGTAAAAGTAATGTGGAGAGTAATTGAGGAATGCATGAAACTCTGTCCTCTATGTACATGTTTACCTGCACACACACACACACACACACACACACACACACACACACACACAAACATTTTAAATACATAATAAATGTGCAGATAAATTGGGGAATACATGAAACTCTGTCCTCTATGGACATGTGGATGTTCACAAACATGAACACACACACACATTTTAAAAACAAAATAAAAGTGGAGAGTAATTGACGAATACATGAACTTCTCCTCTATGGACATGTGCATCTGCACACACACAAACACACACACACACACGAACAGACACATACTTTTTAAAAGCAAAAAAAAAGTGGAGAGTAATTGAGGAATAAATGAACATCTGTCTTCCATGTACTTGTGTATCTGCACACACACACACACACACATTTGAAATGCAAAAGAAATGTGGAGAGTAATTGAGGAATGCATGAAACTCTGTCCTCTGTGGACATGTGTATCTGCACACACTCAGACAAACACACATTTTAGAAACAAAAAAGTGGATAGTAATTGAGGAATAAATGAACCTCTGTCCTCAATGGACATGTGTATCTATGTGCGTGCGCGCGCTCACACACACACACACATAGTCACGCACACACACACACACACTATAAAAAATAAATGTGGAGTGTAATTGAGGAATACATGAAACTCTTTACTCTATGGACATGTGTATCTGCACACCAACTCACACACACACACACACACACACACATTTTAAATTATTGTAAACATTTACTTCATTATGTATACAATGCTCCGCTTGCATATTTACCTGATAGCTAGAAGAGGGCACTAAATCTCATTACAAATCTTTGTGAGACAAACCATGTGGGTGCAGGGAATTAAACTCAGGACCTCTGGAAGAACAGACACTGCTCTTAACCTCTGAGATATCTCTCCAGCCTCTCCCCCACATTTTATAAACAAAATAAAAGAGGAGATTAATTGAGGAATACATGAATTCTGTCCACTATGGACATGTGTATCTTCATGCACACACACACACACACACACACAAACACACATTTTAAAAAATGTGGAGACTAATCAGGGAATACATGAAACTCTGTCATTTATGTACATGTTTATCTGCATACACACACACACACACACACATATTTAAAAAGAAAATAAAAGGGGAGAGTAATTGAGGAATACATGCACTTCTGTCCTCTATGTATATGTTTATCTGCACACACACACAGACATACACAAACACACATTTTAAAAGCAAAATAAAAGTGGAGAGTAATTGAGGGATAAATGAACCTTTGTCCTCCATGTACTTGTGTATCTGCACACACACACACACACAAACACACATAAACACACACACATTTGAAAAGCAAAAGTAATGTGGAGAGAAATTGAGGAATGCATGAACCTCTGTCCTCAGTGGACATATGTATCTACATGCGCGCGCACACACACACACACACACACACACACACACACACACACAGTCACGCACACACACACACACTTTAAAAAAAGAAATGTGTAGTGTAATTGAGGAACACATGAACCTCTTTCCTCTATGGACATGTG
>OX460370.1:87786132-87793632 GCA_949786405.1 Onychomys arenicola | reverse complement strand
ACACACACACACACACACACACACACACACACACACTCACACATATATTTAAAAACAAAATACAAGTGGAGAGTAATTGAAGATTATATGAAACTATGTCCTCTATGGAAATGTGTGTCTGTTTGCAACCACTCTGACACACAGACTCACACACACACACACATCCACAAACACACACCTTTTAAAACAAAATAAAATTGGAGAGTGAGGAATACATGAAATTCTGTTCTCTGTGGACATATGTATATGCACACACACACACTCACGCACACACTCACACACACACAAACACTCAAATTTTAAAATCAAAATAAAACTGGAGAGTAATGAGGAAATCATGATCCTCTGTCCTCTGTGAATATGTGTATCTACACACACACACACACACACACACACACACAAGAACATACACACACATTTTAAAAACAAAATAAAAGTGGAGAATAATTCAGGAATACATGACCTCTGTCCTCTATGGACCCATGTATCTGCACATCAACTCACACACACACACACACACACACACACACATTTTATTTAATTTTTAAAGATTTACTTCATTATGAATACAATGTTCTGCTTGCATGTTTACCTGAAAGCTAGAAGAGGGCACTAGATATCATTACAAATGTATGTGAGCCACCATGTGGGTGCTGGGCTAAGAACTCAGGACCTCTGGAACAGCAGCCACTGCGCTTAACCTCTGAGCCATATCACCAGCCCCCGCCACACATTTTAAAAACAAAATATAAGAGAAGAGTAATTGAGGAATACATGAACCTCTGTCCTCTATGGACATATGTGTCTTTGTGCTCGCGCACACACACACACACACACACAAACGTTAAAAACAAAATATAAGAGGAGAGTAATTGAGGAATACATGAACCTCTGTCCTCTATGGATATGTGTATCAGCACACACACACACACACACACACACATTTTAAAACCAATACAAAACTGGAATGTAATTTAGGAATACATGGATCTCTGTCCTCTATGTTCATGTGTATCTGCAAATGCACACACGCACACAAACACACAAACACACACATTTGAAAAACAAAATGAGTGTGGAGAGTAATTGAGCAATACATGAACCTCTGTCCTCTATGGTCCTGTGTATCTGCAAACACACACAGGCACACACACACACACAGACACACACATTTTAAAAACAAAATGAATGTTGAGAGTAATTGAGGAATACATGAACCTCTGTCCTGTATGGATATGTGTAATTACACACACACACACACACACACACACACACATTTTAAAACCAAAATAAAGCTGGAGCATAATTGAAGATTACATGAAACTATGTCCTGTATGGACATGTGTTTCTGTGCGCAAACACACACACACAGAGAAACACACACAAACATTTTAAAAACAAAAGTGCAGAGTAATTGAGGAATACATGAAGCTCTGTCCTCTATGGACATGTGTATCTGCGTCCACACACACACAAACACACACACACACACACACAAACACACACATTAAAAAAATAAAAGCAGAGAGTAATTGAGGAATACATGAACAGTGTCCTCTATGGACATGTGTATCTTTGTGTGCATGCACACACACACACACACATGTTTAAAAACAAAATAAATGTGGAGAATAATTGTGCAATACATGAACCTCTGTAATCTATGGACATGTGTATGTGCACACACGCATACACACACATTTTAAAAACAAAATAATAGTGGAGAGTAATTGAGGAATAAATGAACCTATGTCCTCTATTGACATGTGCATCTTGGTACACACTCACACACACACACAAACACACACACATGTTAAAAACATAATAAATGTGGAGATTAATGGAGGAATACATAATCCTCTGTCCTCCATGGACATGTGTATCTGCACACCAACTCACACACACACACTTTTTGAAAACAAAATGAAAGTGGAGAGTAACTGAGGAATTCATGAAACTCTGTCCTCCATGGACATGTGTATCTGCACACACATACACACACACACACACACTCTTAGAAACACACACAAACACACACCTTTTAAAAACAAAATATAACTTTAGAGTAATTGAGGAATACATGAAACTCTATCCTCGGTGGACATGTGTATCTGCACACACACACACACACAATCAAACACACTCACGCATATACTCACACACACACACTTTTATAAAAAATAAAATTGGAGCGTATGTGAGGAATACATTACCCTCTGTCCTCTACGGAAATGTGTATCTGCACACACACATACACACACACACACACACACACACACACACACGCACATTTTTTTTTACTTTTAAAGATTTACTTCATTATGTATACAATGTTCTGCTTGCATGTTCACCTGAAAGATAGAAGCAGGCTCTAGATCTCAATACAAATGTTTGTGAGCCACCATGTGGGTGCTGGGAATTGAACTCAGAACCTCTGGAAGAGTACCCCTGCTCTTAAACTCTGAGCGATCTCTCCAGGCTCTCCCCACACTTTAAAAACAAAATAAAAGCAGAGAGTAATTGAGGAATACATGAACTTCTGCCCCCTATGGACATGTGCATCTTGGTACACACTCACAAACACACAAACATGCACACACACACACACATGTTAAAAACATAATAAATGTGGAGAGTAATGGAGGAATACATGATCCTTTGTCCTCTATGGACATGTGCATCTTGGTACACACTCCCCCCCCCCACACATTTTAAAAACAAAATAAAAGTGGAGAGTAATTGAAGATTATATGAAACTATGTCCTCTATGGACAGAATTATCTGTACGTGCACACTCACACAGACACCCACCCCCACACACACAAACACACTTTTTAAAAACTAAATGAGTGCGGAGAGTAATTGAGGAATACATGTAACTCTGTCCTCTATGGACATGCATATCTGCACACACACACACACACACACACACACACACACATTTTAAAAACAAAATATATGTAGAGAGTTATTGAAGAAAACATGAACCTCTGTCCTCTATGGACATGTGTGTCTGAACACAAACAAACACACACACACACACACACACACACACATTTTAAAAACAAAATAAAAGTGGAGACTAATTGAAGATTATATGAGACTATGTCCTCTATGTACATGTGTATCTGTGTGCATACACACTCACACACAGACACACAGACACACACACACAAACACCCTTTTTAAAAACAAAATGAGTGTGGAGAGTAATTGGGGAATACATGAACCTCTGTCCTCTAGGGACATATGTGTCTTTGCATGTGCGCACACACAGAAACACACACACACACATGTTAAAAACAAAATATAAGTGGAGAGTAATTGCGGAATACATTTAACTCTGTCCTCTATGGATATGTGTATTTGCACACACACAAACACACACACACACACATACAAGTTTTTAAAAACAAAATAAAAGTGGAGGTAAACTGAGGATTACATGGAACTATGTCCTCTATGGACATACCTATTTGTATGCGTGCACACACACACAGATACACACACACACCCACACACAAATATTTTAAAACCAATATAAAAGTGGAGAGTAATTTAGGAATACATGGATCTCTGTCCTCTATGTTCATGTGTATCTGCAAATGCACACACACACACAAACACACAATCACACACATTTTAAATACAAAATGAATGTGGAGAGTAATTGAGCAATACATGAACCTCTGTCCTTTAAGGTCCTGTGTATCTGCAAACACACACAGGCAGACACATACACACAAACACACACACACACACATTTTAAAAACAAAATGAATGGGGAGAGTAATTATGTAATACATGATCCTCTGTCCTGTATGCATATGTGTAATTTCACAAACACACACACACACATATTTTAAAAACATAATAAACGTGGAGAGTAATGGAGGAATATATGAACCTCTGTCCTCTATGGACATGTGTATCTGCACACATACAACCACCCACGAACACACACACATTTTAAATCCAAAATAAAGTTGGAGCGTAATTGAAGATTACATGAAACTATGTCCTGTATGGTCAAGTGTTTCTGTGCGCAAACACACACACACACACACAGACACACACACACACACATTTTAAAAAGAAAATAAAAGTGGAGAGTAATTGAGGAATACATGAAGCTGTGTCCTCTGTGGACATTGGTATCTGCACCAATCTCATACACACACACTCACACAGACACACACACACACACAGACACACACACACACTTTTGGAAAACAAAATGAAAGTGGACATTAATTGAGGAAAACATGAACATCTGTCTTCTATGGATATGTGTATCTGCATACACACACACATTTTAAAAACAAAATAAAAGCAGAGAGTAATTGAGGAATACATGAACCTCTGTCCTCTATGGACATGTGTATCTGCACACACACACACACACACATACACACACAAACCCATTTCAAAAACAAAATAAAAGTGAAGAGTAATTGAAGATTATACGAAACTATGTCCTCTATGGACAAGTGTATCTGTGTGCAAACACACTCACACACAGACACACGCACACACACAAACACACTTTTTAAAAACAAAATGAGTGTGGAGAGTAATAGAGGAATACATGAACATTGTCCTCTATGGACCTGTGTAACTTTGTTTGCACGCACACACACATATGTTAAAAACTAAATAAATGTGGAGAGTAAATGAGGAATACATGAAACTATGTTCTATGGACATGTGTATGTGCACACACACGCACACACATACACACATTTTAAAAATAAAATAAAAGTGGAGAGTAATTGAGGAATACATGAAACTCTGTCCTCTATGGATATGTGTATTTGCACACACACACACAAACACACACACACACACAAGTTTTTAAAAACATAATAAAAGTGGAGATTAATTGAGTATTAAATGGAACTATGTCCTCTATGGACATACCTATCTTTACGCGGACACATACACACACACAGATACACCCACACACCCACACACACATATTTTAAAACCAATATAAAAGTGGAGAGTTATTTAGGAATACATGAACCTCTGTCCTCCATGTTCATGTGTATCTGTAAATGCACACACGCACAAAAACACACAAACACACACATTTTAAAAACAAAATGAGTGGAGATTATTTGAGCAATACATGAACCTCTGTCCTCTATGTTCCTGTGTATCTGCAAAAACACACAGGCAGACACACACACACACAAACACTCACACACACATTTTAAAAACAAAATGAATGTTGAGAGTAATTGAGGAATACATGATCCTCTGTCCTGTATGGATATGTGTAATTTCACAAACACACACACACACACACACATATATTTAAAAAAATAAAAGTGGAGAGTAATGGAGGGATATATGCACCTCTGTCCTCTATGGACATGTGTATCTGCACAAATACAAACACCCACGAACACACACACACATTTTAAAACCAAAATAAAGGTGAGGCTTAATTGAAGATTGCATGAAACTATGTCCTGTGTGGACATGTGTTTCTGTGCACAAACACACACACACACACACACACACAGACACACACACACACACATTGTAAAAAGAAAATAAAAGTGGAGAGTAATTGAGGAATACATGAAGCTCTGTCCTCTGTGGACATTTGTATGTGCACCAATCTCACACACACACACACTCACACAGATACACACACACAGACACACACACACACACTTTTGGAAAACAAAATGAAAGTGGACATTAATTGAGGAAAACATGAACATCTGTCTTCTATGGATATGTGTATCTGCATACACACACACACACACACACATTTTAAAAACAAAAGCAGAGAGTAATTGAGGAATACATGAAACTCTGTCCTCTATGGACATGTGTATCTGCGCTCACCCACACACACACACATTTTATGTTACTTTTAAAGATTTACTTCTCTATGTATACAATGTTCTGCTTGCATGTTCACATGAAAGCTAGAAGAAGGCTCTAGATCTCATTACAAATGTTTGTGAGCCACCATGTGGGTGCTGGGAATTGAACTCAGGACATCTGGAAGAGCAGCCACAGCTCTTAAACTCTGAGCAATCCCTCCAACCCCTGCGCCACATTTAAAAAACAAAATAAAAGAGGAGAGTAAAGGAGGAATACATGAATATTGTCCTCTATGGATATATGTATCTTTGTGGGCACGCACACACACACATATTTTAAAAGCAAAGTAAATGTGGAAAGTAAAGGAGGAAGACATGAGCCTCAGTCATATATGGACATGTGTATCTGCAAAGAAACTCACACACACACACACACACACAAACACAATCTTTTTAAAAACAAAATAAGTGGAGAGTAATTGAGGATTATATGAACAAGTGTACTCTATGGACATATGTGTCTTTGCGCATGCGCGCGCACACACACACACACACACAGAAACACACACACACATGTTAAAACCATAAAAAAATATGGAGAGTAATTGAGGAATACATGCTCCTTTGTCCTCTATGGACATGTGTATCTGCGTGCACACAAACACACACCAACACATTTTAAAAACAAAATAAAAGCAGAGAGTAATTGAGGAATACATGAACATTATCTTCTATGGACATGTGTATCTTTGTGTGCACGCACACACACACATATTTTAAAAACAAAGTAAATGTGGAGAGTAAATGAGGAATACATGAAACTATGTACTCTATGGACATGTGTATGTGTGTGCACACACACATTTTAAAAATAAAATAAAAGTGGAGAGCAATTGAGGAATACATGAAACTCTGTCCTCTATGGGCATGTGTATCTGTGCTCACACACACACATTTTATTTTACTTTTCAAGATTTACTTCTTGATGTATACAATGTTTTGCTTGCATGTTCACCTGAAAGCTAGAAGAAGGCTCTGGGTCTCATTACAAATGTTTGTGAGCCACCATGTGGGTGCTGGGAATTGAACTCAGAACCTCTGGAAGAGCAGCACCTGCTCTTAAACTCTGAGCGATCTCTCCAGGCACTCCCCACTTTTTAAAAACAAAATAAAAGCAGAGAGTAATTGAGGAATACATGAACTTCTGCCCCCTATGGACATGTGCATCTTGGTACACACTCACAAACACACAAACGTGCACACACACACACATGTTAAAAACATAATAAATGTGGAGAGTAATGGAGAAATACATGATCCTCTGTCCTGTATGGACATGTGTATCTGAACACACACAAACAAACACACACACACATTTTAATAACAAAATAAAAGTGGAGAGTAATTGAAGATTATACGAAATTATGTCCTCTATGGACATGTGTGTCTTTGTGTGAACACAATCACACATAGACACACTCACACACGCACAAACACCCTTTTTAAAAACAAAATGAGTGTGGAGAGTAATTGGGGAATACATGAACCTCTGTCCTCTAGGGACATATGTGTCTTTGCACGTGCGCACACATAGAAACACACACACACATGTTAAAAACAAAATATAAGTGGAGAGTAATTGAGGAATACATTTAAC
>OX460370.1:87773632-87778632 GCA_949786405.1 Onychomys arenicola | reverse complement strand
GTTATTGAAGAAAACATGAACCTCTGTCCTCTATGGACATGTGTGTCTGAACACAAACAAACACACACACACACACACACACACACACATTTTAAAAACAAAATAAAAGTGGAGACTAATTGAAGATTATATGAGACTATGTCCTCTATGTACATGTGTATCTGTGTGCATACACACTCACACACAGACACACAGACACACACACACAAACACCCTTTTTAAAAACAAAATGAGTGTGGAGAGTAATTGGGGAATACATGAACCTCTGTCCTCTAGGGACATATGTGTCTTTGCATGTGCGCACACACAGAAACACACACACACACATGTTAAAAACAAAATATAAGTGGAGAGTAATTGCGGAATACATTTAACTCTGTCCTCTATGGATATGTGTATTTGCACACACACAAACACACACACACACACATACAAGTTTTTAAAAACAAAATAAAAGTGGAGGTAAACTGAGGATTACATGGAACTATGTCCTCTATGGACATACCTATTTGTATGCGTGCACACACACACAGATACACACACACACCCACACACAAATATTTTAAAACCAATATAAAAGTGGAGAGTAATTTAGGAATACATGGATCTCTGTCCTCTATGTTCATGTGTATCTGCAAATGCACACACACACACAAACACACAATCACACACATTTTAAATACAAAATGAATGTGGAGAGTAATTGAGCAATACATGAACCTCTGTCCTTTAAGGTCCTGTGTATCTGCAAACACACACAGGCAGACACATACACACAAACACACACACACACACATTTTAAAAACAAAATGAATGGGGAGAGTAATTATGTAATACATGATCCTCTGTCCTGTATGCATATGTGTAATTTCACAAACACACACACACACATATTTTAAAAACATAATAAACGTGGAGAGTAATGGAGGAATATATGAACCTCTGTCCTCTATGGACATGTGTATCTGCACACATACAACCACCCACGAACACACACACATTTTAAATCCAAAATAAAGTTGGAGCGTAATTGAAGATTACATGAAACTATGTCCTGTATGGTCAAGTGTTTCTGTGCGCAAACACACACACACACACACAGACACACACACACACACATTTTAAAAAGAAAATAAAAGTGGAGAGTAATTGAGGAATACATGAAGCTGTGTCCTCTGTGGACATTGGTATCTGCACCAATCTCATACACACACACTCACACAGACACACACACACACAGACACACACACACACTTTTGGAAAACAAAATGAAAGTGGACATTAATTGAGGAAAACATGAACATCTGTCTTCTATGGATATGTGTATCTGCATACACACACACATTTTAAAAACAAAATAAAAGCAGAGAGTAATTGAGGAATACATGAACCTCTGTCCTCTATGGACATGTGTATCTGCACACACACACACACACACATACACACACAAACCCATTTCAAAAACAAAATAAAAGTGAAGAGTAATTGAAGATTATACGAAACTATGTCCTCTATGGACAAGTGTATCTGTGTGCAAACACACTCACACACAGACACACGCACACACACAAACACACTTTTTAAAAACAAAATGAGTGTGGAGAGTAATAGAGGAATACATGAACATTGTCCTCTATGGACCTGTGTAACTTTGTTTGCACGCACACACACATATGTTAAAAACTAAATAAATGTGGAGAGTAAATGAGGAATACATGAAACTATGTTCTATGGACATGTGTATGTGCACACACACGCACACACATACACACATTTTAAAAATAAAATAAAAGTGGAGAGTAATTGAGGAATACATGAAACTCTGTCCTCTATGGATATGTGTATTTGCACACACACACACAAACACACACACACACACAAGTTTTTAAAAACATAATAAAAGTGGAGATTAATTGAGTATTAAATGGAACTATGTCCTCTATGGACATACCTATCTTTACGCGGACACATACACACACACAGATACACCCACACACCCACACACACATATTTTAAAACCAATATAAAAGTGGAGAGTTATTTAGGAATACATGAACCTCTGTCCTCCATGTTCATGTGTATCTGTAAATGCACACACGCACAAAAACACACAAACACACACATTTTAAAAACAAAATGAGTGGAGATTATTTGAGCAATACATGAACCTCTGTCCTCTATGTTCCTGTGTATCTGCAAAAACACACAGGCAGACACACACACACACAAACACTCACACACACATTTTAAAAACAAAATGAATGTTGAGAGTAATTGAGGAATACATGATCCTCTGTCCTGTATGGATATGTGTAATTTCACAAACACACACACACACACACACATATATTTAAAAAAATAAAAGTGGAGAGTAATGGAGGGATATATGCACCTCTGTCCTCTATGGACATGTGTATCTGCACAAATACAAACACCCACGAACACACACACACATTTTAAAACCAAAATAAAGGTGAGGCTTAATTGAAGATTGCATGAAACTATGTCCTGTGTGGACATGTGTTTCTGTGCACAAACACACACACACACACACACACACACAGACACACACACACACACATTGTAAAAAGAAAATAAAAGTGGAGAGTAATTGAGGAATACATGAAGCTCTGTCCTCTGTGGACATTTGTATGTGCACCAATCTCACACACACACACACTCACACAGATACACACACACAGACACACACACACACACTTTTGGAAAACAAAATGAAAGTGGACATTAATTGAGGAAAACATGAACATCTGTCTTCTATGGATATGTGTATCTGCATACACACACACACACACACACATTTTAAAAACAAAAGCAGAGAGTAATTGAGGAATACATGAAACTCTGTCCTCTATGGACATGTGTATCTGCGCTCACCCACACACACACACATTTTATGTTACTTTTAAAGATTTACTTCTCTATGTATACAATGTTCTGCTTGCATGTTCACATGAAAGCTAGAAGAAGGCTCTAGATCTCATTACAAATGTTTGTGAGCCACCATGTGGGTGCTGGGAATTGAACTCAGGACATCTGGAAGAGCAGCCACAGCTCTTAAACTCTGAGCAATCCCTCCAACCCCTGCGCCACATTTAAAAAACAAAATAAAAGAGGAGAGTAAAGGAGGAATACATGAATATTGTCCTCTATGGATATATGTATCTTTGTGGGCACGCACACACACACATATTTTAAAAGCAAAGTAAATGTGGAAAGTAAAGGAGGAAGACATGAGCCTCAGTCATATATGGACATGTGTATCTGCAAAGAAACTCACACACACACACACACACACAAACACAATCTTTTTAAAAACAAAATAAGTGGAGAGTAATTGAGGATTATATGAACAAGTGTACTCTATGGACATATGTGTCTTTGCGCATGCGCGCGCACACACACACACACACACAGAAACACACACACACATGTTAAAACCATAAAAAAATATGGAGAGTAATTGAGGAATACATGCTCCTTTGTCCTCTATGGACATGTGTATCTGCGTGCACACAAACACACACCAACACATTTTAAAAACAAAATAAAAGCAGAGAGTAATTGAGGAATACATGAACATTATCTTCTATGGACATGTGTATCTTTGTGTGCACGCACACACACACATATTTTAAAAACAAAGTAAATGTGGAGAGTAAATGAGGAATACATGAAACTATGTACTCTATGGACATGTGTATGTGTGTGCACACACACATTTTAAAAATAAAATAAAAGTGGAGAGCAATTGAGGAATACATGAAACTCTGTCCTCTATGGGCATGTGTATCTGTGCTCACACACACACATTTTATTTTACTTTTCAAGATTTACTTCTTGATGTATACAATGTTTTGCTTGCATGTTCACCTGAAAGCTAGAAGAAGGCTCTGGGTCTCATTACAAATGTTTGTGAGCCACCATGTGGGTGCTGGGAATTGAACTCAGAACCTCTGGAAGAGCAGCACCTGCTCTTAAACTCTGAGCGATCTCTCCAGGCACTCCCCACTTTTTAAAAACAAAATAAAAGCAGAGAGTAATTGAGGAATACATGAACTTCTGCCCCCTATGGACATGTGCATCTTGGTACACACTCACAAACACACAAACGTGCACACACACACACATGTTAAAAACATAATAAATGTGGAGAGTAATGGAGAAATACATGATCCTCTGTCCTGTATGGACATGTGTATCTGAACACACACAAACAAACACACACACACATTTTAATAACAAAATAAAAGTGGAGAGTAATTGAAGATTATACGAAATTATGTCCTCTATGGACATGTGTGTCTTTGTGTGAACACAATCACACATAGACACACTCACACACGCACAAACACCCTTTTTAAAAACAAAATGAGTGTGGAGAGTAATTGGGGAATACATGAACCTCTGTCCTCTAGGGACATATGTGTCTTTGCACGTGCGCACACATAGAAACACACACACACATGTTAAAAACAAAATATAAGTGGAGAGTAATTGAGGAATACATTTAACTCTGTCCTCTATGGATATGTGTATTTGCACACACACAAACACACACACACACACAAACAAGTTTTTAAAAACAAAATAAAAGTGGAGGTAAACTGAGGATTACATGGAACTATGTCCTCTATGGACATACCTATATGTATGCGTGCACACACACACAGATACACACACACACCCACACACAAATATTTTAAAACCAATATAAAAGTGGAGAGTAATTTAGGAATACATGGATCTCTGTCCTCTATGTTCATGTGTATCTGCAAATGCACACACACACACAAACACACAATCACACACATTTTAAATACAAAATGAATGTGGAGAGTAATTGAGCAATACATGAACCTCTGTCCTTTAAGGTCCTGTGTATCTGCAAACACACACAGGCAGACACACACACACAAACATACACACACACATTTTAAAAACAAAATGAATGTGGAGAGTAATTATGTAATACATGATCC
>OX460370.1:87758632-87766132 GCA_949786405.1 Onychomys arenicola | reverse complement strand
CATGGACCTCTGTCCTCTATGTTCATGTGTATCTGCAAATGCACACACGCACACAAACACACAAACACACATATTTGAAAAACAAAATGAATGTGGAGAGTAATTGAGCAATACATGTACCTTGTCCTCTATGGTCCTGTGTATCTGCATGTTCACCTGAAAGCTAGAAGAAGGCTCTAGATCTCATTACAAATGTTTGTGAGCCACCATGTGGTTGCTGGGAATTGAACTCAGGACCTCTGGAAGAACAGCCACTGCTCTTAACCTCTGAGCCATCCATCCAGCTCCAAAACCACATTTCAAAAACAAAATAAAAGTGGAGAGTAAATGAGGAATACATGAACATTGTCCTATATGGACATGTGTATCTTTGTGTGCCAGCACACACACACATATTTTAAAAACAAAGTAAATGCGGAGAGTAAATGAGAAATACATGAAACTATGTACTCTATGGACATGTGTATGTGCACGCACATGGACACGCACACACATTTTAAAAACAAAATAAAAGTGGAAAGTAATTGAGGAATACATGAACCTCAGTCATATATGGACATGTGTATCTGCAAAGAAACTCACACACACACACACACACACAAACACACATTAAAAACAAAATAAGAGGAGAGTAATTGAGGATTACATGAACTAGTGTCCTCGATGGACATATATGTCTTTGCGCTCTCTGTCTCTCTCTCTCTCTGACTCTCTGTCTCTCTGTCTCTCTGTCTCTCTCTCTCCCTCTCTCTGTCTCACACACACACACACACAAACACACACACACACATGTTAAAACAATAAAACATGTGGAGAGTAATTGAGGAATACATGAACTAGTGTCCTGTATGGACATATGTGTCTTTGTGCTCTCTCTCTCTCTCTCTCTCTCTCTCTCTCTCTCTCTCTGTCTCTCTCTCTCTCTCTCTCTCTCTCTCTCACACACACACACACACACACACACACATGTTAAAAACATAAAAAATATGGAGAGTAATTGAAGAATACATGATCCTCTGTCCTCTATGTACATGTGTATCTGCACACACACACACACACACACACACACACACACACACACACAAACCCATTTTAAAAACAAAATAAAAGCAGAGAGTAATTGAGGAATACATGAACATTGTCCTCTATGGACATGTGTATCTTTGTGTGCACGCACACACACATATTTTACAAACAAAATAAAAGCAGAGAGTAATTGAGGAATACATGAACCTCTGTCATCTATGGGCATGTGTATCTGTGCTCTCTCTCTCTCTCACACACACACACACACACACATTTTATTTTACTTTTCAAGATTTACTTCATTATGTATACAATGTTCTCCTTGCATGTTCACCTGCAAGCTAGAAGAAGGCTCTAGATCGCATTACAAATGTTTGTGAGCCACCATGTGGGTGCTGGGAATTGAACTCAGAACCTCTGAAGTGTAGCCTCTGCTCTTAAACTCTGAGTGATCTCTCCAGGATCACCCCACATTCTAAAAACAAAATAGGAGCAGAGAGTAATTGAGGAATACATCAACTTCTGTCCTATGGACATGTGCATCTTGGTACACACTCATACACACACACACACACACATGTTAAAAACATAATAATTGTGGAGAGTAATGGAGGAATACATGATACTCTGTCCTCCATGGACATGTGTATCTGCACACACACACACACACAGACATAGACACACATACATGTTAAAAACATAAAAAATGAGGAGAGTAATTGAGGAATACATGAATACATGTACCTCTGTCCTCTATGGTCATCTGTATCTGCAGACACACAGAGGCACACACACACACACACACACACACACACACATATTTTAAAAACATAATAAAAGTGGAGAGTAATGGAGGAATATATGAACCTCTGTCCTCTATCGACATGTGTATCTGCAATCAAACAAACACACACGCACACATACACATTTTAAATCCAAAATAATGGAGAGCGTAATTGAAGATCACATGAAACTATATCCTCTATGTACATGTGTATTGGTGCACAAACACACACACATACACAGACACACACACGCATTTTAAAAACAAAATAAAAGTGGAGAGTAATTGAGGAATACCTGAAGCTCTGTCTTCTCTGGACATTTGTATCTGCACCAATCTCACACAGACACACTCACACACACACACACACAAATTTTAAAAACAAAATAAAACTGGAGAGTAATGAGGAATATATGATCTTCTGTCCTCTGTGAATATGTGTACGTACACACACACACACACACACACACACACACACACACACAGAGAAGAACTCTAACACACATTTTAAAAACAAAATAACAGTGGAGAATATTTCAGGAATACATGAACCTCTGTCCTCTATGGACCCATGTATCTGCATATCAACTCACACACACACACACAAGACACACACACACACACACACACACACATTTTAAAACCAAAATAAAAGTGGAGAGTAATTTAGGACTACATGGACCTCTGTCCTCTATGTTCATGTGTATCTGCAAATGCACACACGCACACAAACACACAATCACACACATTTTAAAAACAAAATGAATGTGGAGAGTAATTGAGCAATACATGAACCTCTGTCCTCTATGATCCTGTGTATCTGCAAACACACACATGCAGACACACACACACACACACACATTTTAAAAACAAAATGAATGTTGAGAGTAATTGTGGAATACATGAAACTTTGTCCTGTATGGATATGTGTAATTTCACACACACACACACACACACACACACATTTTAAAACCAAAATGAAGGTGGAAGGTAATTGAAGATTACATGAAACCATGTCCTGTATGGACATGTGATTCTGTGAGCAAACACACACACACCCAGACATACACACACACATTTTAAAAACAAAATAAAAGTGGGGAGTAATTGAGGAATACATGAAGCTCTGTCTTCTGTAGACATTTGTATCTGCATCAATCTCACACACACTCATTCACACACACACACACAAAAAAAAAATTTTTAAATAGAAAATAAAACTGGAGAATAATGAGGAATACATGAACCTCTCTTTTCTGTGAATATGTGAATCTAAACATACACACACACACTCACACACACACACTCATACATACACCCTTTTTAAAAACAAAATAAAAGTATACAGTAATTGAAGAAAACATGAACATCTGTCCTCTATGGACATGTGTAACTATGTCCACATACTCACACAGTCACACACACACATTTTTAAAACAAAATAAAAGCAGAGAGTAATTGAGGAATACATGAACCTCTGTCCTCAATGGACATGTGTGTCTGTGCTCACACACACACACACACACACATTTTATTTTACATTTTTAAGATTTACTTCTTTATGTATACAATGTTCTACTTGCATGTTCACCTGAAAGCTAGAAGAAGGCTCTAGATCTAATTACAAATATTTTTGAGCCACAATATGGATGCTGGGAATTGAACTCAGGACATCTGGAAGAGCAGCCACTGCTCTTAACCTCTAAGCAATCCCTCCAGCCCCCAAACCACATTTTAAAAGCAAAATAAAAGAGGAGAGTAAATGTGGAATATGTGAACATTGTCCTCTATAGACATGAGTATCTTTGTGTGCACGCACACACACATATTTTAAAAACAAAGTAAATGTGGAGAGTAAAGAGGAATACATGAAACTATGTACTCTATGGACATGTGTATGTGCACACACACGCACACACACACATTTTAAAAACAAAATAAAAGTGGAAAGTAATTGGTGAATACATGAACCTCAGTCATATATGGACATGTGTATCTGCAAAGAAACACACACACACAGACACACAAACACACATTTAAAAACAAAATAATTGGAGAGTAATTGAGGATTTCATGAACTAGTGTCCTCAATGGACGTATGTTACATTGCGAGCTCTCTCTCTCTCTCTCTCTCTCTCTCTCTCTCTCTCTCTCTCTCTCTCTTTCTCTCTCTCTCTCTCTCACACACACACACACACACACGAGAAAAACATAAAAAATGTGGAGAGCAATTGAGGAATACATGATCCTCTGTCCTCTATGGACATGTGTATCTGCACACACACACACACACACACACACACACACACACACACACACACACAAACCCATTTTAAAAACAAAATAAAAGCAGAGAGTAATTGAGGAATACATGAACATTGTCCTCTATGGACATGTGTATCTTTGTGTGCACGCACACACACATATTTTACAAACAAAATAAATGTGGAGACTAATTGTGGAATACATGAACCTCTGTATTCTATGGACATGTGTATGTGCACACACGCACACACAACACACAAAAACCCCCGCATATTTTAAAAACAAAATAAAAGAAGAGAGTAATTGAGGAATACATGAACCTCTGTCATCTATGGGCATGTGTATCTGTGGTCACACACACACACACACACACACACACACTCATTATATTTTACTTTTAAATATTTACTTATTCATGTATGCAATGTTACTCTTGCATGTTTACCTGCAAGCTAGAAGGAGGCTCTAGATCTCATTACACATGTTTGTGAGTCACCATGTGGGTGCTGGGAATTGAACTCAGGACCTCTAGAAGAGCAGCGACTGCTCTTAACCTCTGAGCCATCTCTCCGGCTCCTGCCCCAATTATAAAAACAAAATAAAAGAGGAGAGTATTTGAGGAATACATGAAACTCTGTTCTCTATAAACAAGTGTGTCTTCGAGTAGGTACCCACACACACAGACACACAGACACACACACAGACACACATACACACACACATTTTAAAAACAAAATTAAAGTGGAGATTAATTGAGGAATATATGAACTTCTGTCCTCTGTGGACATGTATATCTCCACACACACACACACACACACACACACACACACACACACACACACACATACATTTTAAAAACGAAATATAAGTAGAGATTAATTGTGAAATACATGAACTTCTCTACTGTATGGACAGGAATATCTGCATGCACACAAACACATACAAAGGCACACACACACACACACACACACACACACACACATTTTAAAAAGAAAATGAATATGGAGAGTAATTTAGGAATACATGAACCATGTCCTCTATGGATATGTGTAATTTCACACACACACAAATATATTTTAAAAACATAATAATAGTGGAAATTAATGGAGAAATACATGAACCTCTGACCTCTATGGACATGTGTATCTGCACACACACACACACACACACACACACACACACACACACACACACACACGTTTTAAAACCAAAATAAAGGTGGAGCGTAATTAAAGATTGCATGAAGCTGTGTCCTCTATGGACATGTGGACCATGCGCAAAGACACAAACACACACAAACACACACTTACACATACACACTTTTTAAAAACAAAATAAAAGTGGAGAGTAATTGAGGAAAACATGAACCTCTGTTCTCTATGGACATGTGTATATGCGCGCGTGCACAGACACACACACACACACTCACACACACACACATTTTAAAAACAAAAGAACTGTGGAGATTAAATGAGGAATACATGAACCTATGTACTCTATGGACATGTGTATGTGCATGCACATGCACACATTTTAAAAACAAAATAAAAGTGGAAAGTAATTGAGGAATACATGAACCTCAGTCATATATGGACATGTGTATCTGCAAACAAACTCTCACACACACACACATTTTATTTTATTTTTCAAGATATACTTCATTATGTATACAATATCCTGCTTGCATGTTTACCTGAAAGCAAGAAGACAGCACTTGACCTCATTACAAATGTTTAGGTGCCACCATGTGGGTGCTAGGAATTGAATTCAGGAACTCTGGAAGAGCAGCCCCTCCTCTTAACATCTAAGCGATCTCTCCAGGTTCACCCCATGTTTTAAAAAGAAAATAAGAGCAGAGAGTAATTGAGGAATACATGAACTTCTGTCCTCTATGGACATGTGCATCTTGGTACACATTCACCACCCCTTCACACACACACATGTTAAAAACATGATAAGTGTGGAGAGTAATGAAGGAAAACATGATCCTCTGTCCTCCATGGACATGTCTATCTGCACACAAACACACACACACACACACACAAACACACACATTTAAAAAACAATATAAATGTAGAGAGTAATTGAGGAAAACATGAACCTCTTTACTCTATGGACATGTGTTTGTGTACACACATGCAAACACACACACATTTTAAAAACAAAATGAAAGTGGAAAATAAATGAGGAATACATGAACCTCTGTCCTCTATGGACATGTGTAACTTAACAAGAACACCCCCCCAAACACACATTTTAAAAACAAAATAGAAGCAGAGAGTAATTGAGGAATACATGCAATTGTGTCCTCTATGTACATGTGTATCTTGGTACACATTCATCCACCGCACACACACACACATGTTAAAAACATAATAAATGTAGAGAGTAATGGAGGAAAACATGATCCTCTGTCCTCCATGGACATGTGTATCTGCACACACTCACACACACACACACACACACACACACACTCACTTAAAAAACAATATAAATAAAGAGAGTAATTGAAGAAAACCTGAACCTCTTTACTCTATGGACATGTGTATGTGTAGCACACACACACACACACATTTTAAAAACAAAATGGAAATGAAGAGTAACTGAGGAATACATGAACCTCTGTCCTCTATGGACACGTGTAACTTAAAAAAAAACACCCCCCCCCGCACACACAAATATTAAAAAAAATAGCAGCAGAGAGTAAGTGAGGAATACATGAACCTGTCTACTCTATGGACACGTGTATCTACACACACACACACACACACACACACACACACACACACACACAGAAATTTTTTAAAAACAAAATAAATGTGGAGAGTAATTAAGGATTACATGAAATTAGGTCCTGCATGGAGATGTGTATCTGTGTGCACACACACTGAAAAAGACACAGATGCACACACACACACTCACACACACACTATATAAATTCAAAATAAAAGTGGAAAGCATTTGAGGAATACATGAACCTAGGTCCTCAATGGTCATGTGTATATGCACACCAACTCACACACACACACACACACACACATATTTAAATTTATTTTTAAAGATATACTTCATTATGTATACAATGTTCTGCTTGCATGTTTACCTGAAAGCTAGAAGAGGACACATGACCACATTACAAATGTTTGTGAGCCACCATGTGGGTGCTAGGAATTGAGCTCAGGACCTCTAGAAGAGCAGCGACTGCTCTTAACCTCTGAGCCATCTCTCCGGCTCCTGCCCCAATTATAAAAACAAAATGAAAGAGGAGAGTAATGGAGGAATACATGAAACTCTGTTCTCTATGAACATGTGTGTCTTCGCGTGCGTGCCCCCACACACAGACACACACACACACACACATATACATTTTGAAAATAAAATAAAGGTGGAGATTAATTGAGGAATATATGAATTCTGTTCTCTGT
>OX460370.1:87753632-87756132 GCA_949786405.1 Onychomys arenicola | reverse complement strand
TTAATTGAGGAATACATGAACCTCAGTCATATATGGACATTTGTATCTGCAAAAAAACTCACAGACACACACATTTTATTTTATTTTTCAAGATATACTTCATTATGTATACAATGTCCTGCTTGCATGTTTACCTGAAAGCAAGAAGAGAGCACTTGACCGCATTACAAATGTTTAGGAGCCACCATGTGGGTGCTGGGAATTGAACTCAGGAACTTGGAAGAGCAGCCCCTCCTCTTAACCTCTGAGCGATCTCTCCAGGTTCACCCCACGTTTTAAAAACAAAATAAAAGCAGAGAGTAATTGAGGAATACATGAACTTCTGTCCTCTATGGACATGTGTATCTTGGTACACGTTCACCACCCCCCCACACACACATGTTATAAACACAATAAATGTGGAGAGTAATGAAGGAAAACATGATCCTCTGTCCTCCATGCACATGTCTATCTGCACACAAAAACACACACACACAAACACACACACACACATTTAAAAAACAATATAAATGTAGAGAGTAATTGAGGAAAACATGAACCTCTTTACTCTATGGACACGTGTATGTGTACACACATGCACACACACACACATTTTAAAAACAAAATGAAAGGGGAGAATAAATGAGGAATACATGAACCTCTGTCCTCTATGGACATGTGTAACTTAACAAGAACACCCCCCCAAACATACATTTTAAAAACAAAATAGAAGCAGAGAGTAATTGAGGAATACATGAACTTGTGTCCTCTATGTACATGTGTATCTTGGTACACATTCATCCCCCCCACACACACACACATGTTAAAAACATAATAAATGTGGAGATTAATGGAGGAAAACAGGATCCTCTGTCCTCCATGGACATGTATATCTGCACACACACACACACACACACACACACACACTCACTTAAAAAACAATATAAATAAAGAGAGTAATTGAAGAAAACATGAACCTCTTTACTCTATGGACATGTATATGTGTAGCACACACACACACACACACACATTTTAAAAACAAAATGGAAGTGGAGAGTAACTGAGGAATAAATGAACCTCTGTCCTCTATGGACACATGTAACTTAAAAAAAACACCCCCACACACAAATATTAAAAAAAAATAGAAGCAGAGAGTAAGTGAGGAATACATGAACCTGTCTACTCTATGGACACGTGTATCTCCACACACACACACACACACACAAACACACACACACACACACACACACAGAAATTTTTTAAAAACAAAATAAATGTGGAGAGTAATTAAGGATTACATGAAATTAGGTCCTGCATGGAGATGTGTATCTGTTTGCACACACACTGAAAAAGACACAGACGCACACACACACACACACACACACACACACTATATAAATTCAAAATAAAAGTGGAAAGCATTTGAGGAATACATGAACCTAGGTCCTCAATGGTCATGTGTATATGCACACCAACTCACACACACACACATATTTAAATTTATTTTTAAAGATTTACTTCATTATTTATACAATGTTCTGCTTGCATGTTTACCTGAAAGCTAGAAGAGGGCACTTGACCACATTACAAATGTTTGTGAGCCACCATGTGGGTGCTTGGAATTGAACTCAGGACCTCTAGAAGAGCAGCGAATGCTCTTAACATCTGAGACATCTCTCCGGCTCCTGCCCCAATTATAAAAACAAAATGAAAGAGGAGAGTAATGGAGGAATACATGAAACTCTGTTCTCTATGAACATGTGTGTCTTCACATGGGTGCCCCCACACACAGACACACACACACACACACACACACACACACACACACACATTTTGAAAATAAAATAAAGGAGGAGATTAATTGAGGAATATATGAATTCTGTTCTCTGTCGTCATGTATATCTGCAAACACACACATACACACACAAACACACACACACACACACATGCAAATATTTAAAACAAAATGGAGGTGGAGAGTACCTCAGGAATACATGAACCTTTGTCCTCTATGGACACTTGTAACTTAACAAACACACACAAACACACACACACACATTTTAAAAACAAAATAAAAGTAGAGAGTAATTGAGGAATACATGAACCTCTCTACTCTATAGACACGTGAATCTCTACACACACACATACAAACTTTTTAAAAACAAAATAAATGTGGATTATTATTAAGGATTACATGAAATTAGGTCCTGTATGGACATGTGTATCTTTGCGCACACACACAAACACAGACACAGACACAAACACTCACACACACACTATATAAATACAAAATAAAAGTGGAAAGCATTTGAGGAATACACGAACTGCAGTCCTCTATGCCCACGTTCATATGCACACCAACTCTCTCTCTCACACACACATACAAACACACACTCTCACACACACATTTTAAAAACAAAATGAATATGGAGAGTAATTCAGGAATACATGAACCCTGTCCTCTATGGATATGTGTAATTTCACAGACACACACACATATATTTTAAAAACATAATAATAG
>OX460370.1:87736132-87748632 GCA_949786405.1 Onychomys arenicola | reverse complement strand
TACTTCATTATTTATACAATGTTCTGCTTGCGTGTTTACCTGAAAGCTAGAAGAGGGCACTTGACCACATTACAAATGTTTGTGAGCCACCATGTGGGTGCTTAGAATTGAACTCAGGACCTCTAGAAGAGCAGCGACTGCTCTTAACCTCTGAGCCATCTCTCCGGCTCCTGCCCCAATTATAAAAACAAAATGAAAGAGGAGAGTAATGGAGGAATACATGAAACTCTGTTCTCAATGAACATGTGTGTCTTCGCATGGGTGCCCCCACACACAGACACAGACACACACACACACACACACAAACACACACACACACACACATTTAATTTTATTTTTAAATATTTACCTCATTATTTATACAACGTTCTGCTTGCATGTTTACCTGAAAGCTAGAAGAGGGCACTTGACCTCATCACAAATGTTTGTGAGCCACCATGTGAGTGCTAGGAATTGAACTCAGGACCTCTAGAAGAGCAGCGACTGCTCTTAAGCTCTGAGCCATCTCTCTGGCTCCTCCCACAATTATAAAAACAAAATAAAAGAGAAGAGAATTTGAGGAATACTTGAAACTCTGTTCTCTATGAACATGTGTGTCTTCAAGTGGGTGCCCACACACACAAACACACAGACACACAGACACACACACACACACACACACATACATTTTAAAAATGAAATATAAGTAGAGATTAAAAGCAAAATACATTAATTTCTCTCCTGTATGGACATGAATAACTGCATGCACACAAACACAAACAAAGGCACAAACACACACACACAAACACACACACATTTTAAAAACAAAATGAATATGGAGAGTAATTTAGGAATACATGAACCCTGTCCTCTATGGATATGTGTAATTTCACACACACACACACACACACACACACACACACACACACACACTATAAATACAAAATAAAAGTGGAAAGCATTTGAGGAATACATGAACCTCAGTCCTCTATGGTCACGTGCATATGCACACAAACTCACACACACACACACACACTCTCTCACACACACATTTTAATAACAAAATGAATATGGAGAGTAATTTAGGAATACATGAACCCTTTCCTCTATGGATATGTGTAATTTCACACACACACACACACATATATTTTAAAAACATAATAATAGTGGAAATTAATGGAGAAATATATGAACCTCTGTCCTCTATGGACATGTGTATCTGCACACACACACTCAAACCCACACACACACACACTCACACACACAAACACACACATTTCAAAACCAAAATAAAGGTGGAGCATAACTAAAGACTGCATGAAACTATGTCCTCTATGGACGTGTACCATGTGCAAACACACAAACACACAAAAAAACTCTCACACACACACACATTTTATTTTACTTTTCAAGATATACTTCATTATGTATACAATGTTCTGCTTGCATGTTTACCTGAAAGCAAGAAGAGAGCACTTGACTGCATTACCAAGGTTTAGGAGCCACCATGTGGGTGCTGGGAATTGAACTCAGGAACTCTGGAAGAGCAGCCCCTCCTCTTACCCTCTGAGCGATCTCTCCAGGTTCACCCCACGTTTTAAAAACAAAATAAAAACAGAGAGTAATTGAGGAATACATGAACTTCTGTCCTCTATGGACATGTGCATCTTGGTGCACATTCACCCCCCCCACACACACACTCAAGTTAAAAACATAATAAATGTGAGGGTAATGGAGGAAAACATGATACTCTGTCCTCCATGGTCATGTGTATCTGCGCACACACACACACACACACACACACACACACACACAAACACACACACACATTTTAAAACCAAAATAAAGGTGGAGCGTAATTAAAGATTGCATGAAGCTATGTCCTCTATGCACATGTGTACCACGCTCAAACACACACACACACACACACACACACACACTCACACATACACACTTTTTAAAAACAAAATAAAAGTGGAGAGTAATTGAGGAAAACATGAACCTCTGTCCTCTATGGACATGTGTATATGCGCGCGTGAACAAACACACACACACACACACTCACACACACACATTTTAAAAACAAAAGAGCTGTGGAGATTAAATGAGGAATACATGAACCTCAGTCATATATGGACATTTGTATCTGCAAACAAACTCACAAACACACACACACACACACACATTTTATTTTACTTTTCAAGATATACTTCATTATGTATACAATGTTCTGCTTGCCTGTTTACCTGAAAGCAAGAAGAGAGCACTTGACTGCATTACAAATGTTAAGGAGCCACCATATGAGTGCTGGGAATTGAACTCAGGAACTCTGGAAGAGCAGCCCCTCCTCTTAACCTCTGAGCGATCTCTCCAGGTTCACCCCATGTTTTAAAAACAAAATAAAAGCAGAGAGTAATTGAGGAATACATGAACTTCTGTCCTCTATGGACATGTGCATCTTGGTACACATTCACCACCCCCCCACACATACATGTTATAAACATAATAAATGTGGATATAAATGTAAAGAGTAATTGAGGAAAACATGAACCTCTTTACTCTATGGTCATGTGTATGTGTACACACATGCAAACACACACACATTTTAAAAACAAAATGAAAGTGGAGAATAAATGAGGAATACATGGAACTCTGTCCTCTATGGACATGTGTAACTTAACAAGAACACCCCCCCAAACACACATTTTAAAAACAAAATAGAAGCAGAGAGTAATTGAGGAATACATGAACTTGTGTCCTCTATGTACATGTGTATCTTGGTACACATTAATCACCGCACATACACACACATGTTAAAAACATAATAAATGTGGAGATTAAAGAGGAAAACATGATCCTCTGTCCTCCATGGACATGTGTATCAGCACACACACACACACACACACACACACACACACACACTCACTTAAAAAACAATATAAATATAGAGAGTAATTGAAGAAAACATGAACCTCTTTACTCTATGGACATGTGTATGTGTAGCACACACACACACATTTTAAAAACAAAATGAAAGTGGAGAGTAACTGAGTAATACATAAACCTCTCTCCTCTATGGACATGTGTAACTTAAAAAAAACACCCCCCACCACACACAAATATTAAAAAAAAATAGAAGCAGAGAGTAAGTGAGGAATACATGAAGCTGTCTACTCTATGGACATGTGTATCTCCACACACACACACACACACACACACACACACACACACACAAAATTTTTAAAAACAAAATAAATGTGGAGAGTAATTAAGGATTACATGAAATTAGGTCCTGCATGGAGATGTGTATCTGTGTGCACACACACTGAAAAAGACACAGACGCACACACACACACTCACACACACACTAAATAAATTCAAAATAAAAGTGGAAAGCATTTGAGGAATACATGAACCTAGGTCCTCTATGGTCATGTGTAAATGCACACCAACTCACACACACACACACACACACATATTTAAATATTTTTGTAAAGATTTACATCATTATTTATACAATGTTCTGCTTGCATGTTTACCTGAAAGCTAGAAGAGGACACATGACCACATTACAAATGTTTGTGAGCCACCATGTGGGTGCTAGGAATTGGGCTCAGGACCTCTAGAAGAGCAGCGACTGCTCTTAACCTCTGAGCCATCTCTCCGGCTCCTGCCCCAATTATAAAAACAAAATGAAAGAGGAGAGTAATGGAGGAATACATGAAACTCTGTTCTCTATGAACATGTGTGTCTTCGCATGGGTGCCCCCCCACACAGACCCACACACACACACACACACACACACACACACACACACACATATACATTTTGAAAATAAAATAAAGGTGGAGATTAATTGAGGAATATATGAATTCTGTTCTCTGTCGTCATGTATATCTGCAAACACACACTTACACACACACACACACACACACACACACACACACACACACACACGCAAATTTTAAAAACAAAATGGAAGTGGAGAGTACCTGAAGAATACATGAACCTTTGCCCTCTATGGACACTTGTAACTTAACAAACACACACAGACACACACACACACACACACACACACACACACATTTTGAAAATAAAATAAAGGTGGAGATTAATTGAGGAATATATGAATTCTGTTCTCTGTCGTCATGTATATCTGCAAACACACATATACACACACAAACACACACACACACACACACACACACATGCAAATTTTAAAAACAAAATGGAGGTGGAGAGTACCTGAGGAATACATGAACCTTTGTCCTCTATGGACACTTGTAACTTAACAAACACACACACACACACACACACACACACACACACACATACACACACACATTTTAAAAACAAAATAAAAGTAGAGAGTAATTGAGGAATACATGAACCTCTCTACTCTACAGACACGTGAAACTCTACACACACACATACAAACTTTTTAAAAACAAAATAGATGTGGATTATTATTAAGGATTACATGAAATTAGGTCCTGTATGGACGTGTGTATCTTTGCGCACACACACAAACACAGACACAGACACAAACACTCACACACACACTATATAAATACAAAATAAAAGTGGAAAGCATTTGAGGAATACATGTACCTCAGTCCTCTATGGTCAGGTGCATATGCACACCAACTCATACACACACGCGCACACACACACACACTCTCACACACACATTTTAATAACAAAATGAATATGGAGAGTAATTTAGGAATACATGAACCCTGTCCTCTATGGATATGTGTAATTTCACACACACACACACACACACACATATATTTAAAAAACATAATAATAGTGGAAATTAATGGAGAAATACATGAACCTCTGTCCTCTATGGACATGTGTATCTGCAAACACACACACACACACACACACACACACACACACACACACACATTTCAAAACCAAAATAAAGGTGGTGCATAACTAAAGACTACATGAAGCTACGTCCTCTATGGACATGTGTACCATGTGCAAACACACAAACACACAAACAAACTCTCACACACACACACACATTTTATTTTACTTTTCAAGATATACTTCTTTATGTATACAATGTTCTGCTTGCATGTTTACCTGAAAGCAAGAAGAGAGCACTTGACCTCATTACAAATGTTTAGGAGCCACCATGTGAGTGCTGGGAATTGAACTCAGGAACTCTGGAAGAGCAGCCCCTGCTCTTACCCTCTGAGCGATCTCTCCAGGTTCACCCCACGTTTTAAAAACAAAATAAAAGCAGAGAGTAATTGAGGAACACATGAACTTCTATCCTCTATGGACATGTGCATCTTGGTGCACATTCACCCCCACACACACACACTCTAGTTAAAAACATAATAAATGTGGAGAGTAATGAAGGAAAACATGATACTCTGTCCTCAATGTTCATGTGTATCTGCACACACACACACACACACACACACAAACACACACACATATTTTAAAACCAAAATAAAGGTGGAGCGTAATTAAAGATTGCATGAAGCTATGTCCTCTATGCACATGTGTACCACGCTCAAACACACACACACACACACACACACACACACAGACACACACACTCACACATACACACTTTTTAAAAACAAAATGAAAGTGGAGAGTAATTGAGGAAAACATGAACCTCTGTCCCCTATGGACATGTGTATATGCGCGTGTGCACAAACACACACACACACACTCACACACACACACATTTTAAAAACAAAAGAACTGTGGAGATTAAATGAGGAATATATGAACCTATGTACTCTATGGACATGTGTATGTGCATGCACACGCACACATTTTAAAAACAAAATAAAAGTGGAAAGTAATTGAGGAATACATGAACCTCAGTCATATATGGACATGTGTATCTGCAAACAAACTCACACACACACACACATTTTATTTTATTTTTCAAGATATACTTCATTATGTATACAATGTCCTGCTTGCATGTTTACCTGAAAGCAAGAAGAGAGCACTTGACCGCTTTACAAATGTTTAGGAGCCACCATGTGGGTGCTGGGAATTGAACTCATGAACTCTGAAAAAGCAGCCCCTCCTCTTACCCTCTGAGCGATCTCTCCAGGTTCACCCCACGTTTTAAAAACAAAATAAAAGCAGAGAGTAATTGAGGAATACATGAACTTCTGTCCTCTATGGACATGTGCATCTTTGTACACATTCACCACCCCCCCACACACATGTTATAAACATAATAAATGTGGAGAGTAATGAAGGAAAACATGATCCTCTGTCCTCCATGGACATGTCTATCTGCACACAAAAACACACACACTCAAACACACACACACAAATTTAAAAAACAATATTAATGTAGAGAGTAATTGAAGAAAACATGAACCTCTTTACTCTATGGACATGTGTATATGTACACACATGCAAACACACACACATTTTAAAAACAAAATGAAAGGGGAGAATAAATGAGGAATACATGAACCTTTCTCCTCTATGGACATGTGTAACTTAACAAGAACACCCCCCCAAACACACATTTTAAAAACAAAATAGAAGCAGAGAGTAAGTGAGGAATACATGAACCTGTCTACTCTATGGACATGTGTATCTCCACACACACACACACACACACACACACACACAAAATTTTTAAAAACAAAATAAATGTGGAGAGTAATTAAGGATTACATGAAATTAGGTCCTGCATGGAGATGTGTATCTGTGTGCACACACACTGAAAAAGACACAGACGCACACACACACACTCACACACACACTAAATAAATTCAAAATAAAAGTGGAAAGCATTTGAGGAATACATGAACCTAGGTCCTCTATGGTCATGTGTAAATGCACACCAACTCACACACACACACACACACACATATTTAAATATTTTTGTAAAGATTTACATCATTATTTATACAATGTTCTGCTTGCATGTTTACCTGAAAGCTAGAAGAGGACACATGACCACATTACAAATGTTTGTGAGCCACCATGTGGGTGCTAGGAATTGGGCTCAGGACCTCTAGAAGAGCAGCGACTGCTCTTAACCTCTGAGCCATCTCTCCGGCTCCTGCCCCAATTATAAAAACAAAATGAAAGAGGAGAGTAATGGAGGAATACATGAAACTCTGTTCTCTATGAACATGTGTGTCTTCGCATGGGTGCCCCCCCACACAGACCCACACACACACACACACACACACACACACACACACATATACATTTTGAAAATAAAATAAAGGTGGAGATTAATTGAGGAATATATGAATTCTGTTCTCTGTCGTCATGTATATCTGCAAACACACACTTACACACACACACACACACACACACACACACACACACGCAAATTTTAAAAACAAAATGGAAGTGGAGAGTACCTGAAGAATACATGAACCTTTGCCCTCTATGGACACTTGTAACTTAACAAACACACACAGACACACACACACACACACACACACACACACACACACACACATTTTGAAAATAAAATAAAGGTGGAGATTAATTGAGGAATATATGAATTCTGTTCTCTGTCGTCATGTATATCTGCAAACACACATATACACACACAAACACACACACACACACACACACACACATGCAAATTTTAAAAACAAAATGGAGGTGGAGAGTACCTGAGGAATACATGAACCTTTGTCCTCTATGGACACTTGTAACTTAACAAACACAAACACACACACACACACACACACACATACACACACACATTTTAAAAACAAAATAAAAGTAGAGAGTAATTGAGGAATACATGAACCTCTCTACTCTACAGACACGTGAAACTCTACACACACACATACAAACTTTTTAAAAACAAAATAGATGTGGATTATTATTAAGGATTACATGAAATTAGGTCCTGTATGGACGTGTGTATCTTTGCGCACACACACAAACACAGACACAGACACAAACACTCACACACACACTATATAAATACAAAATAAAAGTGGAAAGCATTTGAGGAATACATGTACCTCAGTCCTCCATGGTCAGGTGCATATGCACACCAACTCATACACACACGCGCACACACACACACACTCTCACACACACATTTTAATAACAAAATGAATATGGAGAGTAATTTAGGAATACATGAACCCTGTCCTCTATGGATATGTGTAATTTCACACACACACACACACACACATATATTTAAAAAACATAATAATAGTGGAAATTAATGGAGAAATACATGAACCTCTGTCCTCTATGGACATGTGTATCTGCAAACACACACCCACACCCACACACACACTCACACACACACACACACACACACACACACACATTTCAAAACCAAAATAAAGGTGGTGCATAACTAAAGACTACATGAAGCTACGTCCTCTATGGACATGTGTACCATGTGCAAACACACAAACACACAAACAAACTCTCACACACACACACACATTTTATTTTACTTTTCAAGATATACTTCTTTATGTATACAATGTTCTGCTTGCATGTTTACCTGAAAGCAAGAAGAGAGCACTTGACCTCATTACAAATGTTTAGGAGCCACCATGTGAGTGCTGGGAATTGAACTCAGGAACTCTGGAAGAGCAGCCCCTGCTCTTACCCTCTGAGCGATCTCTCCAGGTTCACCCCACGTTTTAAAAACAAAATAAAAGCAGAGAGTAATTGAGGAACACATGAACTTCTATCCTCTATGGACATGTGCATCTTGGTGCACATTCACCCCCACACACACACACTCTAGTTAAAAACATAATAAATGTGGAGAGTAATGAAGGAAAACATGATACTCTGTCCTCAATGTTCATGTGTATCTGCACACACACACACACACACACACACAAACACACACACATATTTTAAAACCAAAATAAAGGTGGAGCGTAATTAAAGATTGCATGAAGCTATGTCCTCTATGCACATGTGTACCACGCTCAAACACACACACACACACACACACACACACAGACACACACACTCACACATACACACTTTTTAAAAACAAAATGAAAGTGGAGAGTAATTGAGGAAAACATGAACCTCTGTCCCCTATGGACATGTGTATATGCGCGTGTGCACAAACACACACACACACACTCACACACACACACATTTTAAAAACAAAAGAACTGTGGAGATTAAATGAGGAATATATGAACCTATGTACTCTATGGACATGTGTATGTGCATGCACACGCACACATTTTAAAAACAAAATAAAAGTGGAAAGTAATTGAGGAATACATGAACCTCAGTCATATATGGACATGTGTATCTGCAAACAAACTCACACACACACACACATTTTATTTTATTTTTCAAGATATACTTCATTATGTATACAATGTCCTGCTTGCATGTTTACCTGAAAGCAAGAAGAGAGCACTTGACCGCTTTACAAATGTTTAGGAGCCACCATGTGGGTGCTGGGAATTGAACTCATGAACTCTGAAAAAGCAGCCCCTCCTCTTACCCTCTGAGCGATCTCTCCAGGTTCACCCCACGTTTTAAAAACAAAATAAAAGCAGAGAGTAATTGAGGAATACATGAACTTCTGTCCTCTATGGACATGTGCATCTTTGTACACATTCACCACCCCCCCACACACATGTTATAAACATAATAAATGTGGAGAGTAATGAAGGAAAACATGATCCTCTGTCCTCCATGGACATGTCTATCTGCACACAAAAACACACACACTCAAACACACACACACAAATTTAAAAAACAATATTAATGTAGAGAGTAATTGAAGAAAACATGAACCTCTTTACTCTATGGACATGTGTATATGTACACACATGCAAACACACACACATTTTAAAAACAAAATGAAAGGGGAGAATAAATGAGGAATACATGAACCTTTCTCCTCTATGGACATGTGTAACTTAACAAGAACACCCCCCCAAACACACATTTTAAAAACAAAATAGAAGCAGAGAGTAAGTGAGGAATACATGAACCTGTCTACTCTATGGACATGTGTATCTCCACACACACACACACACACACACACACAGAAATTTTTTAAAAACAAAATAAATGTGGAGAGTAATTAAGGATTACATGAAATTAGGTCCTGCATGGAGATGTGTATCTGTGTGCACACACACTGAAAAAGACACATACGCACACACACACACTCACATACACACTATATAAATTCAAAATAAAAGTGGAAAGCATTTGAGGAATACATGAACCTAGGTCCTCTATGGTCATGTGTATATGCACACCAACTCACACACACACACACACATATTTAAATTTATTTTTAAAGATTTACTTCATTATGTATACAATGTTCTGCTTGCATGTTTACCTGAAAGCAAGAAGAGAGCACTTGACTGCATTACAAATGTTTAGGAGCCACCATATGAGTGCTGGGAATTGAACTCAGGAACTCTGTAAGAGCAGCCCCTCCTCTTAACCTCTGAGCGATCTCTCCAGGTTCACCCCACGTTTTAAAAACAAAATAAAAGCAGAGAGTAATTGAGGAATACATGAACTTCTGTCCTCTATGGACATGTGCATCTTGATGCACATTCACCTCCCCCCCCACACACACTCATGTTAAAAACATAATAAATGTGGAGAGTAATGGAGGAAAACATGATACTCTGTCCTCCATGGTCATGTGTATCTGCACACCAACTCACACACACACACACACACACACACACACACACACACACACTCAGATTTAATTTTATTTTTAAAGATTTACTTCATTATGTATACAACGTTCTGCTTTCATGTTTACCTGAAAGCTAGAAGAGGGCACTTGACCTCATTACAAATGTTTGTGAGCCACCATGTCGGTGCTAGGATTTGAACTCAGGCTCCTCCCACAATTATAAAAACAAAATAAGAGAGGAGTGAATTTGAGGAAATACATGAAACTCTGTTCTCTATGAACATGTGTGTCTTCAAGTGGGTGCCCACACACACAAACACACAGACACACAGACACACAGACACACACACACACATACATTTTAAAAATGAAATATAAGTAGAGATTAATTGCAAAATACATGAATTTCTCTCCTGTATGGACATGAATATCTGCATGCACACAAACACATACAAAGGCATGTGTAACTTAAAAAAAGCACCCCCTCCACACACACATGTTATAAACATAATAAATGTGGAGAGTAATGAAGGAAAACATTATCCTCTGTCCTCCATGGACATGTCTATCTGCACACAAACACACACACACACACACACACACACACACTCACTTAAAAAACAATATAAATAAAGAGAGTAATTGAAGAAAACATGAACCTCTTTACTCTATGGACATGTGTATGTGTAGCACACACACACACACACACACATTTTAAAAACAAAATGGAAGTGGAGAGTAACTGAGGAATACATGAACCTCTGTCCTGTATGGACATGTGTAACTTAACAAGAACACCCCCCCAAACACACATTTTAAAAACAAAATAGAAGCAGAGAGTAATTGAGGAATACATGAACTTGTGTCCTCTATGTACATGTGTATCTTGGTACACATTCATCCCCCGCACACACACACACACACACATGTTAAAAACATAATAAATGTGGAGATTAATGGAGGAAAACAGGATCCTCTGTCCTCCATGGACATGTGTATCTGCACACACACACACACACACACACACACACACACACACACACACTCACTTAAAAAACAATATAAATAAAGAGAGTAATTGAAGAAAACATGAACCTCTTTACTCTATGGACATGTGTATGTGTAGCACACACACACACACACATTTTAAAAACAAAATGGAAGTGGAGAGTAACTGAGGAATACATGAACCTCTGTCCTGTATGGACATGTGTAACTTAAAAAAAGCACGCCCACACACACACAAATATTAAAAAAAATAGAATCAGAGAGTAAGTGAGGAAAAAAATGAACCTGTCTACTCTATGGACATGTTTCTCCACACACACACACACACAAACTTTTTAAAAACAAAATAAATGTGGAGAGTAATAAAGGATTACATGAAATTAGGTCCTGCATGGTGATGTGTATCTGTGTGCACACACACAGAAACAGACACAGATGCACACACACACACTCACACATACACTAAATAAATTCAAAATAAAGTGGAAAGCATTTGAGGAATACATGAACCTAGGTCCTCTATGGTCATGTGTAAATGCACACCAACTCACACACACACACACACACACACATTTAAATTTATTTGTAAAGATTTACATCATTATTTATACAATGTTCTGCTTGCATGTTTACCTGAAAGCTAGAAGAGGGGAACCAGATCCCATTACAGATGGTTGTGAGCCACCATGTGGATGCTTGGAATTGAACTCAGGACATCTAGAAGAGCAGCGACTTCTCTTAACCTCTGAGCCATCTCCCCGGTTCCTGCCCCAATTTTAAAAACAAAATGAAAGAGGAGAGTAATTGAGCAATACATGAAACTCTGTTCTCTATGAACATGTGTGTCTTCGCGTGGGTGCCCCCA
>OX460370.1:87713632-87721132 GCA_949786405.1 Onychomys arenicola | reverse complement strand
TGTTTGTGAGCCAACATGTGGGTGCTTGGAATTGAACTCAGGACCTCTAGAAGAGCAGCGACTGCTCTTAACCTCTGAGCCATCTCTCTGGCTCCTGCCCCAATTATAAAAACAAAATAAAAGAGGAGAGTATTGGAGGAATACATGAAACTCTATTCTCTATGAACATGTGTGTCTTCACATGGGTGACCACACACACAGACACACACACACACACACACACACACACACACACTCACTCACACACACATATTAAAAACAAAATGAATATGGACAGTAATTTAGGAATACATGAACCCTGTCCTCTATGGATATGTGTAATGTCACACACACACACACATATATTTTAAAAACATAATCATAGTGGAAATTAATGGAGAAATACATGAACCTCTGTCCTCTATGGACATGTGTATCTGCACACACACACACACCCCCACACACACATACACACACACACATTTCAAAACCAAAATAAAGGTGGAGCATAATTAAAGATTGCATGATGCTATGTCCTCAATGGACATGTGGACCATGCGCAAAGACACAAACACAAACACACACACACACACACACTCACACATACACACTTTTTAAAAACAAAATAAAAGTGGAGAGAAATTGAGGAAAACATGAACCTCTGTCCTCTATGGACATGTGTATATGCGCGTGTGCACAAACACACACACATACTCACACACACACACACACACACATTTTAAAAACAAAAGAACTGTGGAGATTAAATGAGGATTACATGAACCTATGTACTCTATGGACATTTGTATGTAATTGAGGAATACAAGATCCTCTGTCCTCTGGGGACATGTACATCTGCACAAACACACACACACACACACAAACTTTTAAAAAGCATAATAAAATTGGAGAGTAATGGAGGAATACAAGAAACTTTGTGCTCTATGGACATGTGAATCTGCTCACACACAAACACACACACACACACACTCACACACAGATATTTTAAAACCAAAATAAAGGTGGAGAGTAATTGAAGATTACATGAAATTATGTCCTCTATGGAAATGTGTTTCTGTGCGCAAACACACACACACAAAGGCACACACACACACACACAAACATTTTAAAAACAAAATGAATATATTGAGTAATTTAGGAATACATGAACCTCTGTCCTCTATGGATATGTGTAATTTCACACACACACACACACACACACACACACACACACACATTTCATTCAATTTTAAAGATTTACTTCATTATGTATACAATGTTCTGCTTGAATGTTCACCTGAAAGCAAGAAGAAGGCTCTAGATCTCATTACAAATGTTTGTGAGCCAACATGTGGGTGCTGGGAATTTTGTTCAGAACCTCTGGTACAGCAGCCATTGCTCTTAACCTCTGACCCATCACTCTAGACCATGCACCACTTTGTAAAAGCAAAAAAAAAAAAAAATATGAGAGTAATTGAGGAATTCATGAACCTCTGTCCTCTATGCACATGTGTATTGGCACACACACACTTACACACACACACACACTTTTTAAAAACAAAATGTAAGTGGAGAATAATTGAGGAATACATGAACCTCTGTCCTCTATGGACATGTGTGTCTTTGTGCGGTCACATACACACACACAGCCAAACACACATGTGAAAAACAAAATAAATGTGGAGAGTAATTGAGGAATCCATGAAATCATGTCCCTTATGGACATGTGTATCTGTGCTCACACACACACACACACACACAAAAAAAAAACCACACACACACATTTTTTTTGAGTTTTAGATATTTACTTCATTATGTATACAATGTTCTGCTTGCATGTTCACCAGAAAGCTAGAAGAAGGCTCTAGATCACATTACAAATGTTTGTGAGCCACCATGTGGGTGCTGGGAATTGAACTCAGGACATCTGGAAGAGCAGCCATGCTCTTTACCTCTGAGCCATCCCAGTCCCTGCCCCACATTTTAAAAACAAAATAAAAGAGGAGAGTAAGTGAGGAATACATGAACCTCTGTCCTCTATGGATATGTGTATCTGCACACACACACACACACACACACACACACACACACACACATTTTTTAAAAACAAAATAAAAGTGGAGAGTAATTGAGGAATACTTGAACCTCTGTCCTCTATGCACATGTGTATTGGCACACACACACTTACACACACACACACACTTTTTAAGAACAAAATGTAAGTGGAGAATAATTGAGGAATACATGAACCTCTGTCCTCTATGGACATGTGTGTCTTTGTGCGGTCACATAAACACACACACAGCCAAACACACATGTGAAAAACAAAATAAATGTGGAGAGTAATTGAGGAATCCATGAAATCATGTCCCTTATGCACATGTGTATCTGTGCTCACACACACACACACACAAAAAAAAACCACACACACACATGTTTTTTGAGTTTTAGATATTTACTTCATTATGTATACAATGTTCTGCTTGCATGTTCACCAGAAAGCTAGAAGAAGGCTCTAGATCACATTACAAATGTTTGTGAGCCACCATGTGGGTGCTGGGAATTGAACTCAGGACATCTGGAAGAGCAGCCATGCTCTTTACCTCTGAGCCATCCCAGTCCCTGCCCCACATTTTAAAAACAAAATAAAAGAGGAGAGTAAGTGAGGAATACATGAACCTCTGTCCTCTATGGATATGTGTATCTGCACACACACACACACACACACACACACACACACACACACACACATTTTTTAAAAACAAAATAAAAGTGAAGAGTAATTGAGGAATACTTGAACCTCTGTCCTCTATGGACATGTGTATCTACACACCAACTCTCTCTCTCTCTCTCTCTCTCTCTCTCTCTCTCTCTCTCTCTCTCTCTCTCCTCTCTCTCCCTCTCTCTCTCTCTTTCAAACACACACACACACAAACAAAAAAAAACATTTAAATTTATTTTAAACATTTACTTCAGTATGTATACAATGCTTTGCTTGCATGTTTACCTGAAAGGTAGTAGAGAGCACTAAATCTCATTACAAATGTTTGTGAGCCACCATGTGGGTGCTGGGAATTTTGTTCAGAACCTCTGGTACAGCAGCCATTGCTCTTAACTTCTGACCCATCTCTCCAGCCCATGCACCACTTTTTAAAAGCAAAAAAAAATATGAGAGTAATTGAGGAATTCATGAACCTCTGTCCTCTATGCACATGTGTATCTGCGCACACACACTTACACACACAAAACACACACTTTTTAAAAACAAAATATAAGTGGAGAATAATTGAGGAATACATGAAACTCTGTCCTCTATGGACATGTGTATCTTTGCACACTCACATACACAAACACACATGTGAAAAACAAAATAAATGTGGAGAGTAATTGAGGAATACAGGAACCTCTGTCCACTATGGACATAAGTTTATGCACACACACACACACACACACACACACACACACATTTTAAAAACAAAATAAGTGTGGAGAGTAATTGAGGAATACAGGAACCTCTGTACTCTATGGATATGTGTATGTACACACACACACACACATTTTAAAAAGAAAATAAATGCAGATAGTAATTGAGGAATATATGAAATTATGTCCTTTATGGACATGTGTATCTCTGTGCCCCCCCACACAGACATTAACACACACGCACACACACACAAACACACACACAGTCACACACACACTATTTAAATACAAAATAAAAGTGGAGAGTAATTGAGGAATACATGAACCTCAGTCCTCTATGGTCATGTGAATTGCACAACAACTCAAACACACACACACACACACACACACACATTTAATTTTATTTTTCAAGATTTACTTCATTATGTATAGAATGTTCTTCTTGAAAGTTTACCTGAAAGCTAGAAGCGGGCACTTGATCTCATAACAAATGTATGTGAGCCACCATGTGGGTAGTAGGAATTGAACACAGAACATCTGGTATAGCAGCAACTGCTCTTAACCTCTGAGCCTTCTCACCTGCCCCCGCCCCACATTTTAAAAACGAAATAAATGAGAAGAGTAATCGAGAATACATGAACCTTTGTCCTCTATGGACATGTGTATCAGTGCTCACAAACACACACACAAACACACACACACACACACATTTTTTTTTGTTTTAGATATTTACTTCATTATGTATACAAAGTTCTGCTTACATGTTCACCAGAAAGCTAGAAGAAGGCTCTAGATCACATTACAAATGTTTGTGAGCCCCCATGTGGGTGCTGGGAATTGAACTCAGGACATCTGGAAGTGCAGCCATGCTCTTTACCTCTGAGACATCCCTCCAGCCCCTGCCCCACATTTTAAAAACTAAATAAAAGAGGAGAGTAATTGAGGAATTCATGAACCTCTGTCCTCTATGGATATGTGTATCTGCACACACATACACCCCCACCACACACACACAAACACTCAGACACACACATTTTTTAAAAACAAAATAAAAGTGGAGAGTAATTGAGGAATACTTGAACCTCTGTCCTCGATGGACATGTGTATCTACACACCAACTCTCTCTCTCTCTCTCTCTCTCTCTCTCTCTCTCTCTCTCTCTCTCTCTCTCACACACACACACACACACACACACACACACACAAACATTTAAATTTATTTTAAACATTTACTTCAGTATGTTCACAATGCTTTGCTTGCATGTTTACCTGAAAGGTAGTAGAGAGCACTAAATCTCATTACAAATGTTTTTGAGCCACCATGTGGGTGCTGGGAATTTTGTTCAGAACCTCTGGTACATCAGCCATTGCTTTTAAACTCTGACCCATCTCTCCAGCTCCCGTACCACTTTAAAAAAATAAAATAAAAATAGGAGAGTAATTGAGGAATTCATGAACCTCTGTCCTGTATGCACGTGTATCTGCGCACACACACTTACACACACACACACTTTTTAAAAACAAAATATAAGTGGAGAATAATTGAGGAATACATGAACCTCTGTCCTCTATGCACATGTGTGTCTTTGTGCGCTCACATACACACACACACACAAACACATGTGAAAAACAAAATAAATGTGGATAGTAATTGAGGAAAACTTGAACCTCTCCTCTATGGACATGTGTATCTACACCCCAATTCTCTCTCTCTCTCTCTCTCTCACACACACACACACATACCCATTTAAATTTATTTTAAACATTACTTCAGTATGTATACAATGCTTTGCTTGCATGTTTACTGAAAAGGTAGTAGAGGGCACTAAATCTCATTAGAAATGTTTGTGAGCCACCATGTGGGTGCTGGGAATTTTGTTCAGAACCTCTGGGACAGCAGCCATTGCTCTTAACCTCTGACCCATCTCTCCAGCTCCCGCACCACTTTTTAAAAACAACACCCAGAAAAAAAAAATAGGAGAATAATTGAGGAATTCATGTACCTCTGTTCCCTATGGACATGTGTGTCTACACCCCAATTCTCTCTCTCTCTCTCTCTCTCTCTCTCTCTCTCTCTCTCTCTCTCTCTCTCTCTATCTGTCTCACACACACACACACACACACACACACTCACACACACACACACATTTAAATTTATTTTAAACATTACTTCAATATGTATACAATGCTTTGCTTGCATGTTTACCTGAAAGGTAGTAGAGGGCACTAAATCTCATTACAAATGTTTGTGAGCCACCATGTGGGTGCTGGGAATTTTGTTCAGAACCTCTGGTACAGCAGCCATTGCTCTTAACCTCTGACCCATCTCTCCAGCCCACGCACCACTTTTAAAAACAAAATAAAAATAGGAGTGTAATTGAGGAATTCATGAACCTCTGTCCTCTATGCACATGTGTATCTGCGCACACACACTTACACACACACACACACTTTTTATAAACAAAATATAAGTGGAGAATAATTTGCAATACATGAACCTATGTCCTCTATGGACATGTGTGTCTTTGCACGCTCAAATACACACACACACAAACACACATGTGAAAAACAAATAAATGTGGAGAGTAATTGAGGAGTACAGGAACCTCTGTCCACTATGGACACGTGTATATGCACACACTCACACACACACACACACACACACACATTTTAAAAACAAAATAAGTGTGGAGAGTAATTGAGGAATACAGGAACCTCTGTACTCTATGGATATGTGTATGTACACACACACACACACACACACACAAACACATTTTAAAAAGAAAATAAATGCAGATAGTAATTGAGGAATATATGAAATTATGTCCTTTATGGACATGTGTATCTCTGTGCCCCCCCACACAGACATTAACACACACGCACACACACACAAACACACACACAGTCACACACACACTATTTAAATACAAAATAAAAGTGGAGAGTAATTGAGGAATACATGAACCTCAGTCCTCTATGGTCATGTGAATTGCACAACAACTCAAACACACACACACACACACACACACACACACACACATTTAATTTTATTTTTCAAGATTTACTTCATTATGTATAGAATGTTCTTCTTGAAAGTTTACCTGAAAGCTAGAAGCGGGCACTTGATCTCATAACAAATGTATGTGAGCCACCATGTGGGTAGTAGGAATTGAACACAGAACATCTGGTATAGCAGCAACTGCTCTTAACCTCTGAGCCTTCTCACCTGCCCCCGCCCCACATTTTAAAAACGAAATAAATGAGAAGAGTAATCGAGAATACATGAACCTTTGTCCTCTATGGACATGTGTATCAGTGCTCACAAACACACACACAAACACACACACACACACACATTTTTTTTTGTTTTAGATATTTACTTCATTATGTATACAAAGTTCTGCTTACATGTTCACCAGAAAGCTAGAAGAAGGCTCTAGATCACATTACAAATGTTTGTGAGCCCCCATGTGGGTGCTGGGAATTGAACTCAGGACATCTGGAAGTGCAGCCATGCTCTTTACCTCTGAGACATCCCTCCAGCCCCTGCCCCACATTTTAAAAACTAAATAAAAGAGGAGAGTAATTGAGGAATTCATGAACCTCTGTCCTCTATGGATATGTGTATCTGCACACACATACACCCCCACCACACACACACAAACACTCAGACACACACATTTTTTAAAAACAAAATAAAAGTGGAGAGTAATTGAGGAATACTTGAACCTCTGTCCTCGATGGACATGTGTATCTACACACCAACTCTCTCTCTCTCTCTCTCTCTCTCTCTCTCTCTCTGTCTCACACACACACACACACACACACACACACTCACACACACACACACACACACACACATTTAAATTTATTTTAAACATTTACTTCAGTATGTTCACAATGCTTTGCTTGCATGTTTACCTGAAAGGTAGTAGAGAGCACTAAAACTCATTACAAATGTTTTTGAGCCACCATGTGGGTGCTGGGAATTTTGTTCAGAACCTCTGGTACATCAGCCATTGCTTTTAACCTCTGGCCCATCTCTCCAGCTCCCGTACCACTTTAAAAAAATAAAATAAAAATAGGAGAGTAATTGAGG
>OX460370.1:87668632-87708632 GCA_949786405.1 Onychomys arenicola | reverse complement strand
ACACACACTTACACACACACACACACTTTTTAAGAACAAAATGTAAGTGGAGAATAATTGAGGAATACATGAACCTCTGTCCTCTATGGACATGTGTGTCTTTGTGCGGTCACATAAACACACACACAGCCAAACACACATGTGAAAAACAAAATAAATGTGGAGAGTAATTGAGGAATCCATGAAATCATGTCCCTTATGCACATGTGTATCTGTGCTCACACACACACACACAAAAAAAAAAACCACACACACACATGTTTTTTGAGTTTTAGATATTTACTTCATTATGTATACAATGTTCTGCTTGCATGTTCACCAGAAAGCTAGAAGAAGGCTCTAGATCACATTACAAATGTTTGTGAGCCACCATGTGGGTGCTGGGAATTGAACTCAGGACATCTGGAAGAGCAGCCATGCTCTTTACCTCTGAGCCATCCCAGTCCCTGCCCCACATTTTAAAAACAAAATAAAAGAGGAGAGTAAGTGAGGAATACATGAACCTCTGTCCTCTATGGATATGTGTATCTGCACACACACACACACACACACACACACACACACACACACACACACACATTTTTTAAAAACAAAATAAAAGTGAAGAGTAATTGAGGAATACTTGAACCTCTGTCCTCTATGGACATGTGTATCTACACACCAACTCTCTCTCTCTCTCTCTCTCTCTCTCTCTCTCTCTCTCTCTCTCTCTCTCCCTCTCTCTCCCTCTCTCTCTCTCTTTCAAACACACACACACACAAACAAAAAAAAACATTTAAATTTATTTTAAACATTTACTTCAGTATGTATACAATGCTTTGCTTGCATGTTTACCTGAAAGGTAGTAGAGAGCACTAAATCTCATTAAAAATGTTTGTGAGCCACCATGTGGGTGCTGGGAATTTTGTTCAGAACCTCTGGTACAGCAGCCATTGCTCTTAACTTCTGACCCATCTCTCCAGCCCATGCACCACTTTTTAAAAGCAAAAAAAAATATGAGAGTAATTGAGGAATTCATGAACCTCTGTCCTCTATGCACATGTGTATCTGCGCACACACACTTACACACACAAAACACACACTTTTAATAAACAAAATATAAGTGGAGAATAATTGAGGAATACATGAAACTCTGTCCTCTATGGACATGTGTATCTTTGCACACTCACATACACAAACACACAAACACACATGTGAAAAACAAAATAAATGTGGAGAGTAATTGAGGAATACAGGAACCTCTGTCCACTATGGATATAAGTTTATACACACACACACACACACACACACACACACACACATTTTAAAAACAAAATAAGTGTGGAGAGTAATTGAGGAATACAGGAACCTTTGTACTCTATGGATATGTGTATGTACACACACACACACACAAACACATTTTAAAAAGAAAATAAATGCAGATAGTAATTGAGGAATATATGAAATTATGTCCTTTATGGACATGTGTATCTCTGTGCCCCCCACACAGACATTAACACACACACACACACACACACACAAACACACACACAGTCACACACACACTATTTAAATACAAAATAAAAGTGGAGAGTAATTGAGGAATACATGAACCTCAGTCCTCTATGGTCATGTGAATTGCACAACAACTCAAACACACACACACACACACACACACACACACACATTTAATTTTATTTTTCAAGATTTACTTCATTATGTATAGAATGTTCTTCTTGAAAGTTTACCTGAAAGCTAGAAGCGGGCACTTGATCTCATAACAAATGTATGTGAGCCACCATGTGGGTAGTAGGAATTGAACACAGAACATCTGGTATAGCAGCAACTGCTCTTAACCTCTGAGCCTTCTCACCTGCCCCCGCCCCACATTTTAAAAACGAAATAAATGAGAAGAGTAATCGAGAATACATGAACCTTTGTCCTCTATGGACATGTGTATCAGTGCTCACAAACACACACACAAACACACACACACACACACATTTTTTTTTGTTTTAGATATTTACTTCATTATGTATACAAAGTTCTGCTTACATGTTCACCAGAAAGCTAGAAGAAGGCTCTAGATCACATTACAAATGTTTGTGAGCCCCCATGTGGGTGCTGGGAATTGAACTCAGGACATCTGGAAGTGCAGCCATGCTCTTTACCTCTGAGACATCCCTCCAGCCCCTGCCCCACATTTTAAAAACTAAATAAAAGAGGAGAGTAATTGAGGAATTCATGAACCTCTGTCCTCTATGGATATGTGTATCTGCACACACATACACCCCCCACACACACACACAAACACTCAGACACACACATTTTTTAAAAACAAAATAAAAGAGGAGAGTAATTAGAGTAATTGAGGAATACTTGAACCTCTGTCCTCGATGGACATGTGTATCTACACACCACCTCTCTCTCTCTCTCTCTCTCTCTCTCTCTCTCTCTCTCTCTCTCTCTCTCACACACACACACACACACACACACACACACACACACACACACAAACATTTAAATTTATTTTAAACATTTACTTCAGTATGTTCACAATGCTTTGCTTGCATGTTTACCTGAAAGGTAGTAGAGAGCACTAAATCTCATTACAAATGTTTTTGAGCCACCATGTGGGTGCTGGGAATTTTGTTCAGAACCTCTGGTACATCAGCCATTGCTTTTAACCTCTGACCCATCTCTCCAGCTCCCTTACCACTTTAAAAAAATAAAATAAAAATAGGAGAGTAATTGAGGAATTCATGAACCTCTGTCCTGTATGCACGTGTATCTGCGCACACACACACACTTTTTAAAAACAAAATATAAGTGGAGAATAATTGAGGAATACATGAACCTCTGTCCTCTATGCACATGTGTGTCTTTGTGCGCTCACATACAAACACACACAAAAACACATGTGAAAAACAAAATAAATGTGGATAGTAATTGAGGAAAACTTGAACCTCTGTCCTCTATGGACATGTGTATCTACACCCCAATTCTCTCTCTCTCTCTCTCTCTCTCACACACACACACATACCCATTTAAATTTATTTTAAACATTACTTCAGTATGTATACAATGCTTTGCTTGCATGTTTACTTAAAAGGTAGTAGAGGGCACTAAATCTCATTAGAAATGTTTGTGAGCCACCATGTGGGTGCTGGGAATTTTGTTCAGAACCTCTGGGACAGCAGCCATTGCTCTTAACCTCTGACCCATCTCTCCAGCTCCCGCACCACTTTTTAAAAACAACACCCAGAAAAAAAAAATAGGAGAATAATTGAGGAATTCATGTACCTCTGTTCCCTATGGACATGTGTGTCTACACCCCAATTCTCTCTCTCTCTCTCTCTCTCTCTCTCTCTCTCTCTCTCTCTCTGTCTCACACACACACACACACTCACACACACACACACACACACATTTAAATTTATTTTAAACATTACTTCAATATGTATACAATGCTTTGCTTGCATGTTTACCTGAAAGGTAGTAGAGGGCACTAAATCTCATTACAAATGTTTGTGAGCCACCATGTGGGTGCTGGGAATTTTGTTCAGAACCTCTGGTACAGCAGCCATTGCTCTTAACCTCTGACCCATCTCTCCAGCCCACGCACCACTTTTAAAAACAAAATAAAAATAGGAGTGTAATTGAGGAATTCATGAACCTCTGTCCTCTATGCACATGTGTATCTGCGCACACACACTTACACACACAAAACACACACTTTTTAAAAACAAAATATAAGTGGAGAATAATTGAGGAATACATGAAACTCTGTCCTCTATGGACATGTGTATCTTTGCACACTCACATACACAAACACACAAACACACATGTGAAAAACAAAATAAATGTGGAGAGTAATTGAGGAATACAGGAACCTCTGTCCACTATGGATATAAGTTTATACACACACACACACACACACACACACACACACACACACACACATTTTAAAAACAAAATAAGTGTGGAGAGTAATTGAGGAATACAGGAACCTCTGTACTCTATGGATATGTGTATGTACACACACACACACACACACAAACACATTTTAAAAAGAAAATAAATGCAGATAGTAATTGAGGAATATATGAAATTATGTCCTTTATGGACATGTGTATCTCTGTGCCCCCCCACACAGACATTAACACACACGCACACACACACAAACACACACACAGTCACACACACACTATTTAAATACAAAATAAAAGTGGAGAGTAATTGAGGAATACATGAACCTCAGTCCTCTATGGTCATGTGAATTGCACAACAACTTAAACACACACACACACACACACACACACACATTTAATTTTATTTTTCAAGATTTACTTCATTATGTATAGAATGTTCTTCTTGAAAGTTTACCTGAAAGCTAGAAGCGGGCACTTGATCTCATAACAAATGTATGTGAGCCACCATGTGGGTAGTAGGAATTGAACACAGAACATCTGGTATAGCAGCAACTGCTCTTAACCTCTGAGCCTTCTCACCTGCCCCCGCCCCACATTTTAAAAACGAAATAAATGAGAAGAGTAATCGAGAATACATGAACCTTTTTCCTCTATGGACATGTTTATCAGTGCTCACAAACACACACACAAACACACACACACACACACACACACACACACACCACATTTAAAAAACAATATAAATGTAGAGAGTAATTGAGGAATACATGAACCTCTTTACTCTATGGACATGTGTATGTGTACATACACACACACACACATACACATTTTAACAACAAAATGGAAGTGGGGAGTTCCTGAGGAATACATGAACCCTGTCCTCCATGGACATGTGTAACTTAACACACACACACACACACACACAAAAAAAAAAAAAAAAAAACTTTTGAAAAACAAAATAAATGTGGAGAATAATTCAGGATTACATGAAATTAGGTCCTGCATGGAGATGTGTATCTGTGCACGCACACACAGACACAAACACAGACACAGACACACACACACACACACTCACAGACACACTATATAAATACAAAATAAAAGTGGAAAGCATTTGAAGAATACATGAACCTCAGTCCTCTATGGTCATGTGTATCGGCACACCCACTCACACACACACACACACACACACACACACACACACACACACACATTTAATTTTATTTTTACAGCTTTACTTCATTATGTATACAACGTTCTGCTTGCATGTTTACCTGAAAGCTAGAAGAGGGCACTTGACCTCATTACAAATGTTTGTGAGCCACCATGTGGGTGCTTGGAATTGAACTCAGGACCTCTAGAAGAGCAGCGAATGCTCTTAACATCTGAGCCATCTCTCCGGCTCCTGCCCCAATTATAAAAACAAAACAAAAGAGGAGTTTAAATGAGGAATACATGAAACTCTGTCCTCTATGAACATGTTTGTCTCTGTGTGCGTGCTCCCCCCCACACACAAACATACATTTTAAAAATGAAATAAAAATGGAGATTAATGGAGGATTATATGAACTTCTGTCCTCTGTGGACATGTATATCTGCACACACACATACACCCACACACACACACACTCATACATTTTAAAAATGAAATAAAAATGGAGATTAATGGAGGATTATATGAACTTCTGTCCTCTGTGGACATGTATATCTGCACACACACATACACCCACACACACCCACACACACACACACTCATACATTTTAAAAATGAAATAAAAGTGAGGAGTAGTTGAGGAATACAAGAACCTCTGTCCTCTGTGGACATGTACATCTGCACACACACAGACACACACACACACACACACACACACACACACACACACACACACACCGACACACACATTTTTACAAAACATAATAAAATTGGAGAGTAATGGAGGAATACAAGAAACTTTGTCCTCTATGGACATGTGAATCTGCACACACACAAACACACACACATACTCACACACACACATACATTTTCAAAACGAAATAAAAGTGGAGATGAATTGAGGAATATATGAACTTCTGTCCTTTGTGGACATGTATATCTGCACACACACACACATACACAAACACACACATTTTAAAAACGAAATAAATGCAGATAGTAATTGAGGAATCCATGAAATCATGTCCCTTATGGACATGTGTATCTGTGCACACTCACACACAGACAGACACACACACACAATCATACACACACTAATTAAATACAAAATAAAAGTCGGGAGTAATTGAGGAATACATGAAGTTCAGTCCTCTATGTTCATGAGTATCTGCACATGAACTCACACATGCTCACACACACACACACACACACACACACACACACATACATATTAAGAATGAAATAAAAGTGGAGAGTAATTGAGGAATACAAGATCCTCTGTCCTCTGGGGACATGTACATCTGCACAAACACACACACACACACACACAAACTTCTAAAAAGCATAATAAAATTGGAGAGTAATGGAGGAATACAAGAAACTTTGTCCTCTATGGACATGTGAATCTGCTCACACACAAACACACACACACACACACTCACACACACATATTTTAAAACCAAAATAAAGGTGGAGAGTAATTGAAGATTACATGAAATTATGTCCTCTATGGAAATGTGTTTCTGTGCGCAAACACACACACACAAAGGCACACACACACATACAAAAACATTTTAAAAACAAAATGAATATATTGAGTAATTTAGGAATACATGAACCTCTGTCCTCTATGGATATGTGTAATTTCACACACACACACACACACACACACACACATTTCATTCAATTTTAAAGATTTACTTCATTATGTATACAATGTTCTGCTTGAATGTTCACCTGAAAGCTAGAAGAAGGCTCTAGATCTCATTACAAATGTTTGTGAGCCAACATGTGGGTGCTGGGAATTTTGTTCAGAACCTCTGGTACAGCAGCCATTGCTCTTAACCTCTGACCCATCTCTCTAGACCATGCACCAATTTTTAAAAGCAAAAAAAAAAAAAAATATGAGAGTAATTGAGGAATTCATGAACCTCTGTCCTCTATGCACATGTGTATTGGCACACACACACTTACACACACACACACACACTTTTTAAAAACAAAATGTAAGTGGAGAATAATTGAGGAATACATGAACCTCTGTCCTCTATGGACATGTGTGTCTTTGTGCGGTCACATACACACACACAGCCAAACACACATGTGAAAAACAAAATAAATGTGGAGAGTAATTGAGGAATCCATGAAATCATGTCCCTTATGCACATGTGTATCTGTGCTCACACACACACACACACACAAGAAAAAAAACCACACACACACATTTTTTTTTGAGTTTTAGATATTTACTTCATTATATATACAATGTTCTGCTTGCATGATCACCAGAAAGCTAGAAGAAGGCTCTAGATCACATTACAAATGTTTGTGAGCCACCATGTGGGTGCTGGGAATTGAACTCAGGACATCTGGAAGAGCAGCCATGCTCTTTAACTCTGAGCCATCCCAGTCCCTGCCCCACATTTTAAAAACAAAATAAAAGAGGAGAGTAAGTGAGGAATACATGAACCTCTGTCCTCTATGGATATGTGTATCTGCACACACACACACACACACACACACACACACACACACACACATTTTTTAAAAACAAAATAAAAGTGGAGAGTAATTGAGGAATACTTGAACCTCTGTCCTCTATGGACATGTGTATCTACACACCAACTCTCTCTCTCTCTCTCTCTCTCCCTCTCTCTCTCTCTTTCAAACACACACACACACAAACAAAAAAAACATTTAAATTTATTTTAAACATTTACTTCAGTATGTATACAATGCTTTGCTTGCATGTTTACCTGAAAGGTAGTAGAGAGCACTAAATCTCATTACAAATGTTTGTGAGCCACCATGTGGGTGCTGGGAATTTTGTTCAGAACCTCTGGGACAGCAGCCATTGCTCTTAACCTCTGACCCATCTCTCCAGCCCATGCACCACTTTTTAAAAGCAAAAAAAAATATGAGAGTAATTGAGGAATTCATGAACCTCTGTCCTCTATGCACATGTGTATCTGCGCACACACACTTACACACACAAAACACACACTTTTTAAAAACAAAATATAAGTGGAGAATAATTGAGGAATACATGAAACTCTGTCCTCTATGGACATGTGTATCTTTGCACACTCACATACACAAACACACAAACACACATGTGAAAAACAAAATAAATATGCAGAGTAATTGAGGAATACAGGAACCTCTGTCCACTATGGACATAAGTTTATGCACACACACACACACACACACACGCACACACACATTTTAAAAACAAAATAAGTGTGGAGAGTAATTGAGGAATACAGGAACCTCTGTACTCTATGGATATGTGTATGTACACACACACACACACACACACATTTTAAAAAGAAAATAAATGCAGATAGTAATTGAGGAATATATGAAATTATGTCCTTTATGGACATGTGTATCTCTGTGCCCCCCCACACAGACATTAACACACACGCACACACACACAAACACACACACAGTCACACACACACTATTTAAATACAAAATAAAAGTGGAGAGTAATTGAGGAATACATGAACCTCAGTCCTCTATGGTCATGTGAATTGCACAACAACTCAAACACACACACACACACACACACACACACATTTAATTTTATTTTTCAAGATTTACTTCATTATGTATAGAATGTTCTTCTTGAAAGTTTACCTGAAAGCTAGAAGCGGGCACTTGATCTCATAACAAATGTATGTGAGCCACCATGTGGGTAGTAGGAATTGAACACAGAACATCTGGTATAGCAGCAACTGCTCTTAACCTCTGAGCCTTCTCACCTGCCCCCGCCCCACATTTTAAAAACGAAATAAATGAGAAGAGTAATCGAGAATACATGAACCTTTGTCCTCTATGGACATGTGTATCAGTGCTCACAAACACACACACAAACACACACACACACACACATTTTTTTTTGTTTTAGATATTTACTTCATTATGTATACAAAGTTCTGCTTACATGTTCACCAGAAAGCTAGAAGAAGGCTCTAGATCACATTACAAATGTTTGTGAGCCCCCATGTGGGTGCTGGGAATTGAACTCAGGACATCTGGAAGTGCAGCCATGCTCTTTACCTCTGAGACATCCCTCCAGCCCCTGCCCCACATTTTAAAAACTAAATAAAAGAGGAGAGTAATTGAGGAATTCATGAACCTCTGTCCTCTATGGATATGTGTATCTGCACACACATACACCCCCCCCCCCACACACACAAACACTCAGACACACACATTTTTTAAAAACAAAATAAAAGTGGAGAGTAATTGAGGAATACTTGAACCTCTGTCCTCGATGGACATGTGTATCTACACACCACCTCTCTCTCTCTCTCTCTCTCTCTCTCTCTCTCTCTCTCTCTCTCTCACACACACACACACACACACACACACACAAACATTTAAATTTATTTTAAACATTTACTTCAGTATGTTCACAATGCTTTGCTTGCATGTTTACCTGAAAGGTAGTAGAGAGCACTAAATCTCATTACAAATGTTTTTGAGCCACCATGTGGGTGCTGGGAATTTTGTTCAGAACCTCTGGTACATCAGCCATTGCTTTTAACCTCTGACCCATCTCTCCAGCTCCCGTACCACTTTAAAAAAATAAAATAAAAATAGGAGAGTAATTGAGGAATTCATGAACCTCTGTCCTGTATGCACGTGTATCTGCGCACACACACTTACACACACACACACTTTTTAAAAACAAAATATAAGTGGAGAATAATTGAGGAATACATGAACCTCTGTCCTCTATGCACATGTGTGTCTTTGTGCGCTCACATACACACACACACACAAACACATGTGAAAAACAAAATAAATGTGGATAGTAATTGAGGAAAACTTGAACCTCTGTCCTCTATGGACATGTGTATCTACACCCCAATTCTCTCTCTCTCTCTCTCTCACACACACACACACACATACCCATTTAAATTTATTTTAAACATTACTTCAGTATGTATACAATGCTTTGCTTGCATGTTTACTGAAAAGGTAGTAGAGGGCACTAAATCTCATTAGAAATGTTTGTGAGCCACCATGTGGGAGCTGGGAATTTTGTTCAGAACCTCTGGGACAGCAGCCATTGCTCTTAACCTCTGACCCATCTCTCCAGCTCCCGCACCACTTTTTAAAAACAACACCCAGAAAAAAAAATAGGAGAATAATTGAGGAATTCATGTACCTCTGTTCCCTATGGACATGTGTGTCTATACCCCAATTCTCTCTCTCTCTCTCTCTCTCTCTCTCTCTCTCTCTCTCTCTCTCTCTCTCTGCCTCACACACACACACACACACACACACACACACATTTAAATTTTTTTTAAACATTACTTCAATATGTATACAATGCTTTGCTTGCATGTTTACCTGAAAGGTAGTAGAGGGCACTAACTCATTACAAATGTTTGTGAGCCACCATGTGGGTGCTGGGAATTTTGTTCAGAACCTCTGGTACAGCAGCCATTGCTCTTAACCTCTGACCCATCTCTCCAGCCCACACACCACTTTTAAAAACAAAATAAAAATAGGAGTGTAATTGAGGAATTCATGAACCTCTGTCCTCTATGCACATGTGTATCTGCGCACACACACTTACACACACACACACACTTTTTATAAACAAAATATAAGTGGAGAATAATTTGCAATACATGAACCTATCTCCTCTATGGACATGTGTGTCTTTGCACGCTCAAATACACACACACACAAACACACATGTGAAAAACAAAATAAATGTGGAGAGTAATTGAGGAATACAGGAACCTCTGTCCACTATGGACACGTGTATGTTCACACACTCACACACACACACACACACACACACACACACACATTTTAAAAACAAAATAAGTGTGGAGAGTAATTGAGGAATACAGGAACCTCTGTACTCTATGGATATGTGTATGTACACACACACACACACACACACAAACACATTTTAAAAAGAAAATAAATGCAGATAGTAATTGAGGAATATATGAAATTATGTCCTTTATGGACATGTGTATCTCTGTGCCCCCCCACACAGACATTAACACACACGCACACACACACAAACACACACACAGTCACACACACACTATTTAAATACAAAATAAAAGTGGAGAGTAATTGAGGAATACATGAACCTCAGTCCTCTATGGTCATGTGAATTGCACAACAACTCAAACACACACACACACACACACACACACACACATTTAATTTTATTTTTCAAGATTTACTTCATTATGTATAGAATGTTCTTCTTGAAAGTTTACCTGAAAGCTAGAAGCGGGCACTTGATCTCATAACAAATGTATGTGAGCCACCATGTGGGTAGTAGGAATTGAACACAGAACATCTGGTATAGCAGCAACTGCTCTTAACCTCTGAGCCTTCTCACCTGCCCCCGCCCCACATTTTAAAAACGAAATAAATGAGAAGAGTAATCGAGAATACATGAACCTTTGTCCTCTATGGACATGTTTATCAGTGCTCACAAACACACACACAAACACACACACACACACACATTTTTTTTTTGTTTTAGATATTTACTTCATTATGTATACAAAGTTCTGCTTACATGTTCACCAGAAAGCTAGAAGAAGGCTCTAGATCACATTACAAATGTTTGTGAGCCCCCATGTGGGTGCTGGGAATTGAACTCAGGACATCTGGAAGTGCAGCCATGCTCTTTACCTCTGAGACATCCCTCCAGCCCCTGCCCCACATTTTAAAATCTAAATAAAAGAGGAGAGTAATTGAGGAATTCATGAACCTCTGTCCTCTATGGATATGTGTATCTGCACACACATACACCCCCCCACACACACACACAAACACTCAGACACACACATTTTTTAAAAACAAAATAAAAGTGGAGAGTAATTGAGGAATACTTGAACCTCTGTCCTCTATGGACATGTGTATCTACACACCACCTCTCTCTCTCTCTCTCTCTCTCTCTCTCTCTCTCTCTCTCTCTCACACACACACACACACACACACACAAACATTTAAATTTATTTTAAACATTTACTTCAGTATGTTCACAATGCTTTGCTTGCATGTTTACCTGAAAGGTAGTAGAGAGCACTAAATCTCATTACAAATGTTTTTGAGCCACCATGTGGGTGCTGGGAATTTTGTTCAGAACCTCTGGTACATCAGCCATTGCTTTTAACCTCTGACCCATCTCTCCAGCTCCCGTACCACTTTAAAAAAATAAAATAAAAATAGGAGAGTAATTGAGGAATTCATGAACCTCTGTCCTGTATGCACGTGTATCTGCGCACACACACTTACACACACACACACTTTTTAAAAACAAAATATAAGTGGAGAATAATTGAGGAATACATGAACCTCTGTCCTCTATGCACATGTGTGTCTTTGTGCGCTCACATACACACACACACACAAACACATGTGAAAAACAAAATAAATGTGGATAGTAATTGAGGAAAACTTGAACCTCTGTCCTCTATGGACATGTGTATCTACACCCCAATTCTCTCTCTCTCTCTCTCTCTCACACACACACACACATACCCATTTAAATTTATTTTAAACATTACTTCAGTATGTATACAATGCTTTGCTTGCATGTTTACTGAAAAGGTAGTAGAGGGCACTAAATCTCATTAGAAATGTTTGTGAGCCACCATGTGGGTGCTGGGAATTTTGTTCAGAACATCTGGGACAGCAGCCATTGCTCTTAACCTCTGACCCATCTCTCCAGCTCCCGCACCACTTTTTAAAAACAACACCCAGAAAAAAAAAATAGGAGAATAATTGAGGAATTCATGTACCTCTGTTCCCTATGGACATGTGTGTCTATACCCCAATTCTCTCTCTCTCTCTAACTCTCTCTCTCTCTCTCTCTCTCTCTCTGTCTGTCTCACACACACACACACACACACACACACACACACACACATTTAAATTTTTTTTAAACATTACTTCAATATGTATACAATGCTTTGCTTGCATGTTTACCTGAAAGGTAGTAGAGGGCACTAAATCTCATTACAAATGTTTGTGAGCCACCATGTGGGTGCTGGGAATTTTGTTCAGAACCTCTGGTACAGCAGCCATTGCTCTTAACCTCTGACCCATCTCTCCAGCCCACACACCACTTTTAAAAACAAAATAAAAATAGGAGTGTAATTGAGGAATTCATGAACCTCTGTCCTCTATGCACATGTGTATCTGCGCACACACACTTACACACACACACACACTTTTTATAAACAAAATATAAGTGGAGAATAATTTGCAATACATGAACCTATGTCCTCTATGGACATGTGTGTCTTTGCACGCTCAAATACACACACACACAAACACACATGTGAAAAACAAAATAAATGTGGAGAGTAATTGAGGAATACAGGAACCTCTGTCCACTATGGACACGTGTATGTTCACACACTCACACACACACACACACACACACACACACACACACACATTTTAAAAACAAAATAAGTGTGGAGAGTAATTGAGGAATACAGGAACCTCTGTACTCTATGGATATGTGTATGTACACACACACACACACACACACAAACACATTTTAAAAAGAAAATAAATGCAGATAGTAATTGAGGAATATATGAAATTATGTCCTTTATGGACATGTGTATCTCTGTGCCCCCCCACACAGACATTAACACACACGCACACACACACAAACACACACACAGTCACACACACACTATTTAAATACAAAATAAAAGTGGAGAGTAATTGAGGAATACATGAACCTCAGTCCTCTATGGTCATGTGAATTGCACAACAACTCAAACACACACACACACACACACACACACACATTTAATTTTATTTTTCAAGATTTACTTCATTATGTATAGAATGTTCTTCTTGAAAGTTTACCTGAAAGCTAGAAGCGGGCACTTGATCTCATAACAAATGTATGTGAGCCACCATGTGGGTAGTAGGAATTGAACACAGAACATCTGGTATAGCAGCAACTGCTCTTAACCTCTGAGCCTTCTCACCTGCCCCCGCCCCACATTTTAAAAACGAAATAAATGAGAAGAGTAATCGAGAATACATGAACCTTTGTCCTCTATGGACATGTGTATCAGTGCTCACAAACACACACACAAACACACACACACACACACATTTTTTTTTGTTTTAGATATTTACTTCATTATGTATACAAAGTTCTGCTTACATGTTCACCAGAAAGCTAGAAGAAGGCTCTAGATCACATTACAAATGTTTGTGAGCCCCCATGTGGGTGCTGGGAATTGAACTCAGGACATCTGGAAGTGCAGCCATGCTCTTTACCTCTGAGACATCCCTCCAGCCCCTGCCCCACATTTTAAAATCTAAATAAAAGAGGAGAGTAATTGAGGAATTCATGAACCTCTGTCCTCTATGGATATGTGTATCTGCACACACATACACCCCCACACACACACACACAAACACTCAGACACACACATTTTTTAAAAACAAAATAAAAGTGGAGAGTAATTGAGGAATACTTGAACCTCTGTCCTCGATGGACATGTGTATCTACACACCACCTCTCTCTCTCTCTCTCTCTCTCTCTCTCTCTCTCTCTCTCTCTCTCACACACACACACACACACACACACACACACAAACATTTAAATTTATTTTAAACATTTACTTCAGTATGTTCACAATGCTTTGCTTGCATGTTTACCTGAAAGGTAGTAGAGAGCACTAAATCTCATTACAAATGTTTTTGAGCCACCATGTGGGTGCTGGGAATTTTGTTCAGAACCTCTGGTACATCAGCCATTGCTTTTAACCTCTGACCCATCTCTCCAGCTCCCGTACCACTTTAAAAAAATAAAATAAAAATAGGAGAGTAATTGAGGAATTCATGAACCTCTGTCCTGTATGCACGTGTATCTGCGCACACACACTTACACACACACACACTTTTTAAAAACAAAATATAAGTGGAGAATAATTGAGGAATACATGAACCTCTGTCCTCTATGCACATGTGTGTCTTTGTGCGCTCACATACACACACACACACAAACACATGTGAAAAACAAAATAAATGTGGATAGTAATTGAGGAAAACTTGAACCTCTGTCCTCTATGGACATGTGTATCTACACCCCAATTCTCTCTCTCTCTCTCTCTCTCACACACACACACACATACCCATTTAAATTTATTTTAAACATTACTTCAGTATGTATACAATGCTTTGCTTGCATGTTTACTGAAAAGGTAGTAGAGGGCACTAAATCTCATTAGAAATGTTTGTGAGCCACCATGTGGGTGCTGGGAATTTTGTTCAGAACCTCTGGGACAGCAGCCATTGCTCTTAACCTCTGACCCATCTCTCCAGCTCCCGCACCACTTTTTAAAAACAACACCCAGAAAAAAAAATAGGAGAATAATTGAGGAATTCATGTACCTCTGTTCCCTATGGACATGTGTGTCTATACCCCAATTCTCTCTCTCTCTCTCTCTCTCTCTCTCTCTCTCTCTCTCTCTGTCTCACACACACACACACACACACACACACACACACATTTAAATTTTTTTTAAACATTACTTCAATATGTATACAATGCTTTGCTTGCATGTTTACCTGAAAGGTAGTAGAGGGCACTAAATCTCATTACAAATGTTTGTGAGCCACCATGTGGGTGCTGGGAATTTTGTTCAGAACCTCTGGTACAGCAGCCATTGCTCTTAACCTCTGACCCATCTCTCCAGCCCACACACCACTTTTAAAAACAAAATAAAAATAGGAGTGTAATTGAGGAATTCATGAACCTCTGTCCTCTATGCACATGTGTATCTGCGCACACACACTTACACACACACACACACACTTTTAATAAACAAAATATAAGTGGAGAATAATTTGCAATACATGAACCTATGTCCTCTATGGACATGTGTGTCTTTGCACGCTCAAATACACACACACACAAACACACATGTGAAAAACAAATAAATGTGGAGAGTAATTGAGGAATACAGGAACCTCTGTCCACTATGGACACGTGTATATGCACACACTCACACACAGACACACACACACACACACACATTTTAAAAACAAAATAAGTGTGGAGAGTAATTGAGGAATACAGGAACCTCTGTACTCTATGGATATGTGTATGTACACACACACACACACACACACAAACACATTTTAAAAAGAAAATAAATGCAGATAGTAATTGAGGAATATATGAAATTATGTCCTTTATGGACATGTGTATCTCTGTGCCCCCCCACACAGACATTAACACACACGCACACACACACAAACACACACACAGTCACACACACACTATTTAAATACAAAATAAAAGTGGAGAGTAATTGAGGAATACATGAACCTCAGTCCTCTATGGTCATGTGAATTGCACAACAACTCAAACACACACACACACACACACACACACACACACACACATTTAATTTTATTTTTCAAGATTTACTTCATTATGTATAGAATGTTCTTCTTGAAAGTTTACCTGAAAGCTAGAAGCGGGCACTTGATCTCATAACAAATGTATGTGAGCCACCATGTGGGTAGTAGGAATTGAACACAGAACATCTGGTATAGCAGCAACTGCTCTTAACCTCTGAGCCTTCTCACCTGCCCCCGCCCCACATTTTAAAAACGAAATAAATGAGAAGAGTAATCGAGAATACATGAACCTTTGTCCTCTATGGACATGTGTATCAGTGCTCACAAACACACACACAAACACACACACACACACACATTTTTTTTTGTTTTAGATATTTACTTCATTATGTATACAAAGTTCTGCTTACATGTTCACCAGAAAGCTAGAAGAAGGCTCTAGATCACATTACAAATGTTTGTGAGCCCCCATGTGGGTGCTGGGAATTGAACTCAGGACATCTGGAAGTGCAGCCATGCTCTTTACCTCTGAGACATCCCTCCAGCCCCTGCCCCACATTTTAAAATCTAAATAAAAGAGGAGAGTAATTGAGGAATTCATGAACCTCTGTCCTCTATGGATATGTGTATCTGCACACACATACACCCCCCCACACACACACACAAACACTCAGACACACACATTTTTTAAAAACAAAATAAAAGTGGAGAGTAATTGAGGAATACTTGAACCTCTGTCCTCGATGGACATGTGTATCTACACACCACCTCTCTCTCTCTCTCTCTCTCTCTCTCTCTCTCTCTCTCTCTCACACACACACACACACACACACACACACACACACAAACATTTAAATTTATTTTAAACATTTACTTCAGTATGTTCACAATGCTTTGCTTGCATGTTTACCTGAAAGGTAGTAGAGAGCACTAAATCTCATTACAAATGTTTTTGAGCCACCATGTGGGTGCTGGGAATTTTGTTCAGAACCTCTGGTACATCAGCCATTGCTTTTAACCTCTGACCCATCTCTCCAGCTCCCGTACCACTTTAAAAAAATAAAATAAAAATAGGAGAGTAATTGAGGAATTCATGAACCTCTGTCCTGTATGCACGTGTATCTGCGCACACACACTTACACACACACACACTTTTTAAAAACAAAATATAAGTGGAGAATAATTGAGGAATACATGAACCTCTGTCCTCTATGCACATGTGTGTCTTTGTGCGCTCACATACACACACACACACAAACACATGTGAAAAACAAAATAAATGTGGATAGTAATTGAGGAAAACTTGAACCTCTGTCCTCTATGGACATGTGTATCTACACCCCAATTCTCTCTCTCTCTCTCTCTCACACACACACACACACATACCCATTTAAATTTATTTTAAACATTACTTCAGTATGTATACAATGCTTTGCTTGCATGTTTACTGAAAAGGTAGTAGAGGGCACTAAATCTCATTAGAAATGTTTGTGAGCCACCATGTGGGTGCTGGGAATTTTGTTCAGAACCTCTGGGACAGCAGCCATTGCTCTTAACCTCTGACCCATCTCTCCAGCTCCCGCACCACTTTTTAAAAACAACACCCAGAAAAAAAAATAGGAGAATAATTGAGGAATTCATGTACCTCTGTTCCCTATGGACATGTGTGTCTATACCCCAATTCTCTCTCTCTCTCTCTCTCTCTCTCTCTCTCTCTCTCTCTCTCTCTCTCTCTCTCTCTGTCTCACACACACACACACACACACACACACATTTAAATTTTTTTTAAACATTACTTCAATATGTATACAATGCTTTGCTTGCATGTTTACCTGAAAGGTAGTAGAGGGCACTAAATCTCATTACAAATGTTTGTGAGCCACCATGTGGGTGCTGGGAATTTTGTTCAGAACCTCTGGTACAGCAGCCATTGCTCTTAACCTCTGACCCATCTCTCCAGCCCACACACCACTTTTAAAAACAAAATAAAAATAGGAGTGTAATTGAGGAATTCATGAACCTCTGTCCTCTATGCACATGTGTATCTGCGCACACACACTTACACACACACACACACTTTTAATAAACAAAATATAAGTGGAGAATAATTTGCAATACATGAACCTATATCCTCTATGGACATGTGTGTCTTTGCACGCTCAAATACACACACACACAAACACACATGTGAAAAACAAATAAATGTGGAGAGTAATTGAGGAATACAGGAACCTCTGTCCACTATGGACACGTGTATGTTCACACACTCACACACACACACACACACACACACACACACACATTTTAAAAACAAAATAAGTGTGGAGAGTAATTGAGGAATACAGGAACCTCTGTACTCTATGGATATGTGTATGTACACACACACACACACACACACAAACACATTTTAAAAAGAAAATAAATGCAGATAGTAATTGAGGAATATATGAAATTATGTCCTTTATGGACATGTGTATCTCTGTGCCCCCCCACACAGACATTAACACACACGCACACACACACAAACACACACACAGTCACACACACACTATTTAAATACAAAATAAAAGTGGAGAGTAATTGAGGAATACATGAACCTCAGTCCTCTATGGTCATGTGAATGGCACAACAACTCAAACACACACACACACACACACACACACACACATTTAATTTTATTTTTCAAGATTTACTTCATTATGTATAGAATGTTCTTCTTGAAAGTTTACCTGAAAGCTAGAAGCGGGCACTTGATCTCATAACAAATGTATGTGAGCCACCATGTGGGTAGTAGGAATTGAACACAGAACATCTGGTATAGCAGCAACTGCTCTTAACCTCTGAGCCTTCTCACCTGCCCCCGCCCCACATTTTAAAAACGAAATAAATGAGAAGAGTAATCGAGAATACATGAACCTTTGTCCTCTATGGACATGTGTATCAGTGCTCACAAACACACACACAAACACACACACACACACACACATTTTTTTTTGTTTTAGATATTTACTTCATTATGTATACAAAGTTCTGCTTACATGTTCACCAGAAAGCTAGAAGAAGGCTCTAGATCACATTACAAATGTTTGTGAGCCCCCATGTGGGTGCTGGGAATTGAACTCAGGACATCTGGAAGTGCAGCCATGCTCTTTACCTCTGAGACATCCCTCCAGCCCCTGCCCCACATTTTAAAAACTAAATAAAAGAGGAGAGTAATTGAGGAATTCATGAACCTCTGTCCTCTATGGATATGTGTATCTGCACACACATACACCCCCCACACACACACACAAACACTCAGACACACACATTTTTTAAAAACAAAATAAAAGTGGAGAGTAATTGAGGAATACTTGAACCTCTGTCCTCGATGGACATGTGTATCTACACACCACCTCTCTCTCTCTCTCTCTCTCTCTCTCTCTCTCTCTCTCTCACACACACACACACACACACACACACACACACACACACACACACAAACATTTAAATTTATTTTAAACATTTACTTCAGTATGTTCACAATGCTTTGCTTGCATGTTTACCTGAAAGGTAGTAGAGAGCACTAAATCTCATTACAAATGTTTTTGAGCCACCATGTGGGTGCTGGGAATTTTGTTCAGAACCTCTGGTACATCAGCCATTGCTTTTAACCTCTGACCCATCTCTCCAGCTCCCGTACCACTTTAAAAAAATAAAATAAAAATAGGAGAGTAATTGAGGAATTCATGAACCTCTGTCCTGTATGCACGTGTATCTGCGCACACACACTTACACACACACACACTTTTTAAAAACAAAATATAAGTGGAGAATAATTGAGGAATACATGAACCTCTGTCCTCTATGCACATGTGTGTCTTTGTGCGCTCACATACACACACACACACAAACACATGTGAAAAACAAAATAAATGTGGATAGTAATTGAGGAAAACTTGAACCTCTGTCCTCTATGGACATGTGTATCTACACCCCAATTCTCTCTCTCTCTCTCTCTCTCACACACACACACACATACCCATTTAAATTTATTTTAAACATTACTTCAGTATGTATACAATGCTTTGCTTGCATGTTTACTGAAAAGGTAGTAGAGGGCACTAAATCTCATTAGAAATGTTTGTGAGCCACCATGTGGGTGCTGGGAATTTTGTTCAGAACCTCTGGGACAGCAGCCATTGCTCTTAACCTCTGACCCATCTCTCCAGCTCCCGCACCACTTTTTAAAAACAACACCCAGAAAAAAAAATAGGAGAATAATTGAGGAATTCATGTACCTCTGTTCCCTATGGACATGTGTGTCTATACCCCAATTCTCTCTCTCTCTCTCTCTCTCTCTCTCTCTCTCTCTCTCTCTCTCTCTGCCTCACACACACACACACACACACACACACACACATTTAAATTTTTTTTAAACATTACTTCAATATGTATACAATGCTTTGCTTGCATGTTTACCTGAAAGGTAGTAGAGGGCACTAACTCATTACAAATGTTTGTGAGCCACCATGTGGGTGCTGGGAATTTTGTTCAGAACCTCTGGTACAGCAGCCATTGCTCTTAACCTCTGACCCATCTCTCCAGCCCACACACCACTTTTAAAAACAAAATAAAAATAGGAGTGTAATTGAGGAATTCATGAACCTCTGTCCTCTATGCACATGTGTATCTGCGCACACACACTTACACACACACACACACTTTTTATAAACAAAATATAAGTGGAGAATAATTTGCAATACATGAACCTATCTCCTCTATGGACATGTGTGTCTTTGCACGCTCAAATACACACACACACAAACACACATGTGAAAAACAAAATAAATGTGGAGAGTAATTGAGGAATACAGGAACCTCTGTCCACTATGGACACGTGTATGTTCACACACTCACACACACACACACACACACACACACACACATTTTAAAAACAAAATAAGTGTGGAGAGTAATTGAGGAATACAGGAACCTCTGTACTCTATGGATATGTGTATGTACACACACACACACACACACACAAACACATTTTAAAAAGAAAATAAATGCAGATAGTAATTGAGGAATATATGAAATTATGTCCTTTATGGACATGTGTATCTCTGTGCCCCCCCACACAGACATTAACACACACGCACACACACACAAACACACACACAGTCACACACACACTATTTAAATACAAAATAAAAGTGGAGAGTAATTGAGGAATACATGAACCTCAGTCCTCTATGGTCATGTGAATTGCACAACAACTCAAACACACACACACACACACACACACACACACACACATTTAATTTTATTTTTCAAGATTTACTTCATTATGTATAGAATGTTCTTCTTGAAAGTTTACCTGAAAGCTAGAAGCGGGCACTTGATCTCATAACAAATGTATGTGAGCCACCATGTGGGTAGTAGGAATTGAACACAGAACATCTGGTATAGCAGCAACTGCTCTTAACCTCTGAGCCTTCTCACCTGCCCCCGCCCCACATTTTAAAAACGAAATAAATGAGAAGAGTAATCGAGAATACATGAACCTTTGTCCTCTATGGACATGTTTATCAGTGCTCACAAACACACACACAAACACACACACACACACACATTTTTTTTTGTTTTAGATATTTACTTCATTATGTATACAAAGTTCTGCTTACATGTTCACCAGAAAGCTAGAAGAAGGCTCTAGATCACATTACAAATGTTTGTGAGCCCCCATGTGGGTGCTGGGAATTGAACTCAGGACATCTGGAAGTGCAGCCATGCTCTTTACCTCTGAGACATCCCTCCAGCCCCTGCCCCACATTTTAAAATCTAAATAAAAGAGGAGAGTAATTGAGGAATTCATGAACCTCTGTCCTCTATGGATATGTGTATCTGCACACACATACACCCCCCCACACACACACACAAACACTCAGACACACACATTTTTTAAAAACAAAATAAAAGTGGAGAGTAATTGAGGAATACTTGAACCTCTGTCCTCGATGGACATGTGTATCTACACACCACCTCTCTCTCTCTCTCTCTCTCTCTCTCTCTCTCTCTCTCTCTCTCTCACACACACACACACACTCACACACACACACAAACATTTAAATTTATTTTAAACATTTACTTCAGTATGTTCACAATGCTTTGCTTGCATGTTTACCTGAAAGGTAGTAGAGAGCACTAAATCTCATTACAAATGTTTTTGAGCCACCCTGTGGGTGCTGGGAATTTTGTTCAGAACCTCTGGTACATCAGCCATTGCTTTTAACCTCTGACCCATCTCTCCAGCTCCCGTACCACTTTAAAAAAATAAAATAAAAATAGGAGAGTAATTGAGGAATTCATGAACCTCTGTCCTGTATGCACGTGTATCTGCGCACACACACTTACACACACACACACTTTTTAAAAACAAAATATAAGTGGAGAATAATTGAGGAATACATGAACCTCTGTCCTCTATGCACATGTGTGTCTTTGTGCGCTCACATACACACACACACACAAACACATGTGAAAAACAAAATAAATGTGGATAGTAATTGAGGAAAACTTGAACCTCTGTCCTCTATGGACATGTGTATCTACACCCCAATTCTCTCTCTCTCTCTCTCTCTCACACACACACACACATACCCATTTAAATTTATTTTAAACATTACTTCAGTATGTATACAATGCTTTGCTTGCATGTTTACTGAAAAGGTAGTAGAGGGCACTAAATCTCATTAGAAATGTTTGTGAGCCACCATGTGGGTGCTGGGAATTTTGTTCAGAACCTCTGGGACAGCAGCCATTGCTCTTAACCTCTGACCCATCTCTCCAGCTCCCGCACCACTTTTTAAAAACAACACCCAGAAAAAAAAATAGGAGAATAATTGAGGAATTCATGTACCTCTGTTCCCTATGGACATGTGTGTCTATACCCCAATTCTCTCTCTCTCTCTCTCTCTCTCTCTCTCTCTCTCTCTCTCTCTCTCTCTCTGTCTCACACACACACACACACACACACACACACACACATTTAAATTTTTTTTAAACATTACTTCAATATGTATACAATGCTTTGCTTGCATGTTTACCTGAAAGGTAGTAGAGGGCACTAAATCTCATTACAAATGTTTGTGAGCCACCATGTGGGTGCTGGGAATTTTGTTCAGAACCTCTGGTACAGCAGCCATTGCTCTTAACCTCTGACCCATCTCTCCAGCCCACACACCACTTTTAAAAACAAAATAAAAATAGGAGTGTAATTGAGGAATTCATGAACCTCTGTCCTCTATGCACATGTGTATCTGCGCACACACACTTACACACACACACACACTTTTTATAAACAAAATATAAGTGGAGAATAATTTGCAATACATGAACCTATGTCCTCTATGGACATGTGTGTCTTTGCACGCTCAAATACACACACACACAAACACACATGTGAAAAACAAAATAAATGTGGAGAGTAATTGAGGAATACAGGAACCTCTGTCCACTATGGACACGTGTATGTTCACACACTCACACACACACACACACACACACACACACACATTTTAAAAACAAAATAAGTGTGGAGAGTAATTGAGGAATACAGGAACCTCTGTACTCTATGGATATGTGTATGTACACACACACACACACACACACAAACACATTTTAAAAAGAAAATAAATGCAGATAGTAATTGAGGAATATATGAAATTATGTCCTTTATGGACATGTGTATCTCTGTGCCCCCCCACACAGACATTAACACACACGCACACACACACAAACACACACACAGTCACACACACACTATTTAAATACAAAATAAAAGTGGAGAGTAATTGAGGAATACATGAACCTCAGTCCTCTATGGTCATGTGAATTGCACAACAACTCAAACACACACACACACACACACACACACACATTTAATTTTATTTTTCAAGATTTACTTCATTATGTATAGAATGTTCTTCTTGAAAGTTTACCTGAAAGCTAGAAGCGGGCACTTGATCTCATAACAAATGTATGTGAGCCACCATGTGGGTAGTAGGAATTGAACACAGAACATCTGGTATAGCAGCAACTGCTCTTAACCTCTGAGCCTTCTCACCTGCCCCCGCCCCACATTTTAAAAACGAAATAAATGAGAAGAGTAATCGAGAATACATGAACCTTTGTCCTCTATGGACATGTGTATCAGTGCTCACAAACACACACACAAACACACACACACACACACATTTTTTTTTGTTTTAGATATTTACTTCATTATGTATACAAAGTTCTGCTTACATGTTCACCAGAAAGCTAGAAGAAGGCTCTAGATCACATTACAAATGTTTGTGAGCCCCCATGTGGGTGCTGGGAATTGAACTCAGGACATCTGGAAGTGCAGCCATGCTCTTTACCTCTGAGACATCCCTCCAGCCCCTGCCCCACATTTTAAAATCTAAATAAAAGAGGAGAGTAATTGAGGAATTCATGAACCTCTGTCCTCTATGGATATGTGTATCTGCACACACATACACACCCACACACACACACACAAACACTCAGACACACACATTTTTTAAAAACAAAATAAAAGTGGAGAGTAATTGAGGAATACTTGAACCTCTGTCCTCGATGGACATGTGTATCTACACACCACCTCTCTCTCTCTCTCTCTCTCTCTCTCTCTCTCTCTCTCTCTCTCACACACACACACACACACACACACACACAAACATTTAAATTTATTTTAAACATTTACTTCAGTATGTTCACAATGCTTTGCTTGCATGTTTACCTGAAAGGTAGTAGAGAGCACTAAATCTCATTACAAATGTTTTTGAGCCACCATGTGGGTGCTGGGAATTTTGTTCAGAACCTCTGGTACATCAGCCATTGCTTTTAACCTCTGACCCATCTCTCCAGCTCCCGTACCACTTTAAAAAAATAAAATAAAAATAGGAGAGTAATTGAGGAATTCATGAACCTCTGTCCTGTATGCACGTGTATCTGCGCACACACACTTACACACACACACACTTTTTAAAAACAAAATATAAGTGGAGAATAATTGAGGAATACATGAACCTCTGTCCTCTATGCACATGTGTGTCTTTGTGCGCTCACATACACACACACACACAAACACATGTGAAAAACAAAATAAATGTGGATAGTAATTGAGGAAAACTTGAACCTCTGTCCTCTATGGACATGTGTATCTACACCCCAATTCTCTCTCTCTCTCTCTCTCTCACACACACACACACATACCCATTTAAATTTATTTTAAACATTACTTCAGTATGTATACAATGCTTTGCTTGCATGTTTACTGAAAAGGTAGTAGAGGGCACTAAATCTCATTAGAAATGTTTGTGAGCCACCATGTGGGTGCTGGGAATTTTGTTCAGAACCTCTGGGACAGCAGCCATTGCTCTTAACCTCTGACCCATCTCTCCAGCTCCCGCACCACTTTTTAAAAACAACACCCAGAAAAAAAAATAGGAGAATAATTGAGGAATTCATGTACCTCTGTTCCCTATGGACATGTGTGTCTATACCCCAATTCTCTCTCTCTCTCTCTCTCTCTCTCTCTCTCTCTCTCTCTCTGTCTCACACACACACACACACACACACACACACACACACACATTTAAATTTTTTTTAAACATTACTTCAATATGTATACAATGCTTTGCTTGCATGTTTACCTGAAAGGTAGTAGAGGGCACTAAATCTCATTACAAATGTTTGTGAGCCACCATGTGGGTGCTGGGAATTTTGTTCAGAACCTCTGGTACAGCAGCCATTGCTCTTAACCTCTGACCCATCTCTCCAGCCCACACACCACTTTTAAAAACAAAATAAAAATAGGAGTGTAATTGAGGAATTCATGAACCTCTGTCCTCTATGCACATGTGTATCTGCGCACACACACTTACACACACACACACACTTTTAATAAACAAAATATAAGTGGAGAATAATTTGCAATACATGAACCTATGTCCTCTATGGACATGTGTGTCTTTGCACGCTCAAATACACACACACACAAACACACATGTGAAAAACAAATAAATGTGGAGAGTAATTGAGGAATACAGGAACCTCTGTCCACTATGGACACGTGTATATGCACACACTCACACACAGACACACACACACACACACACATTTTAAAAACAAAATAAGTGTGGAGAGTAATTGAGGAATACAGGAACCTCTGTACTCTATGGATATGTGTATGTACACACACACACACACACACACAAACACATTTTAAAAAGAAAATAAATGCAGATAGTAATTGAGGAATATATGAAATTATGTCCTTTATGGACATGTGTATCTCTGTGCCCCCCCACACAGACATTAACACACACGCACACACACACAAACACACACACAGTCACACACACACTATTTAAATACAAAATAAAAGTGGAGAGTAATTGAGGAATACATGAACCTCAGTCCTCTATGGTCATGTGAATTGCACAACAACTCAAACACACACACACACACACACACACACACACACACACACATTTAATTTTATTTTTCAAGATTTACTTCATTATGTATAGAATGTTCTTCTTGAAAGTTTACCTGAAAGCTAGAAGCGGGCACTTGATCTCATAACAAATGTATGTGAGCCACCATGTGGGTAGTAGGAATTGAACACAGAACATCTGGTATAGCAGCAACTGCTCTTAACCTCTGAGCCTTCTCACCTGCCCCCGCCCCACATTTTAAAAACGAAATAAATGAGAAGAGTAATCGAGAATACATGAACCTTTGTCCTCTATGGACATGTGTATCAGTGCTCACAAACACACACACAAACACACACACACACACACATTTTTTTTTGTTTTAGATATTTACTTCATTATGTATACAAAGTTCTGCTTACATGTTCACCAGAAAGCTAGAAGAAGGCTCTAGATCACATTACAAATGTTTGTGAGCCCCCATGTGGGTGCTGGGAATTGAACTCAGGACATCTGGAAGTGCAGCCATGCTCTTTACCTCTGAGACATCCCTCCAGCCCCTGCCCCACATTTTAAAATCTAAATAAAAGAGGAGAGTAATTGAGGAATTCATGAACCTCTGTCCTCTATGGATATGTGTATCTGCACACACATACACCCCCCCCCACACACACACAAACACTCAGACACACACATTTTTTAAAAACAAAATAAAAGTGGAGAGTAATTGAGGAATACTTGAACCTCTGTCCTTGATGGACATGTGTATCTACACACCACCTCTCTCTCTCTCTCTCTCTCTCTCTCTCTCTCTCTCACACACACACACACACACACACACACACACACAAACATTTAAATTTATTTTAAACATTTACTTCAGTATGTTCACAATGCTTTGCTTGCATGTTTACCTGAAAGGTAGTAGAGAGCACTAAATCTCATTACAAATGTTTTTGAGCCACCATGTGGGTGCTGGGAATTTTGTTCAGAACCTCTGGTACATCAGCCATTGCTTTTAACCTCTGACCCATCTCTCCAGCTCCCGTACCACTTTAAAAAAATAAAATAAAAATAGGAGAGTAATTGAGGAATTCATGAACCTCTGTCCTGTATGCACGTGTATCTGCGCACACACACTTACACACACACACACTTTTTAAAAACAAAATATAAGTGGAGAATAATTGAGGAATACATGAACCTCTGTCCTCTATGCACATGTGTGTCTTTGTGCGCTCACATACACACACACACACAAACACATGTGAAAAACAAAATAAATGTGGATAGTAATTGAGGAAAACTTGAACCTCTGTCCTCTATGGACATGTGTATCTACACCCCAATTCTCTCTCTCTCTCTCTCTCTCACACACACACACACATACCCATTTAAATTTATTTTAAACATTACTTCAGTATGTATACAATGCTTTGCTTGCATGTTTACTGAAAAGGTAGTAGAGGGCACTAAATCTCATTAGAAATGTTTGTGAGCCACCATGTGGGTGCTGGGAATTTTGTTCAGAACCTCTGGGACAGCAGCCATTGCTCTTAACCTCTGACCCATCTCTCCAGCTCCCGCACCACTTTTTAAAAACAACACCCAGAAAAAAAAATAGGAGAATAATTGAGGAATTCATGTACCTCTGTTCCCTATGGACATGTGTGTCTATACCCCAATTCTCTCTCTCTCTCTCTCTCTCTCTCTCTCTCTCTCTCTCTCTCTCTCTCTCTCTGTCTCACACACACACACACACACACACACACACATTTAAATTTTTTTTAAACATTACTTCAATATGTATACAATGCTTTGCTTGCATGTTTACCTGAAAGGTAGTAGAGGGCACTAAATCTCATTACAAATGTTTGTGAGCCACCATGTGGGTGCTGGGAATTTTGTTCAGAACCTCTGGTACAGCAGCCATTGCTCTTAACCTCTGACCCATCTCTCCAGCCCACACACCACTTTTAAAAACAAAATAAAAATAGGAGTGTAATTGAGGAATTCATGAACCTCTGTCCTCTATGCACATGTGTATCTGCGCACACACACTTACACACACACACACACTTTTAATAAACAAAATATAAGTGGAGAATAATTTGCAATACATGAACCTATGTCCTCTATGGACATGTGTGTCTTTGCACGCTCAAATACACACACACACAAACACACATGTGAAAAACAAATAAATGTGGAGAGTAATTGAGGAATACAGGAACCTCTGTCCACTATGGACACGTGTATGTTCACACACTCACACACACACACACACACACACACACACACACACACATTTTAAAAACAAAATAAGTGTGGAGAGTAATTGAGGAATACAGGAACCTCTGTACTCTATGGATATGTGTATGTACACACACACACACACACACACAAACACATTTTAAAAAGAAAATAAATGCAGATAGTAATTGAGGAATATATGAAATTATGTCCTTTATGGACATGTGTATCTCTGTGCCCCCCCACACAGACATTAACACACACGCACACACACACAAACACACACACAGTCACACACACACTATTTAAATACAAAATAAAAGTGGAGAGTAATTGAGGAATACATGAACCTCAGTCCTCTATGGTCATGTGAATTGCACAACAACTCAAACACACACACACACACACACACACACACACACACACATTTAATTTTATTTTTCAAGATTTACTTCATTATGTATAGAATGTTCTTCTTGAAAGTTTACCTGAAAGCTAGAAGCGGGCACTTGATCTCATAACAAATGTATGTGAGCCACCATGTGGGTAGTAGGAATTGAACACAGAACATCTGGTATAGCAGCAACTGCTCTTAACCTCTGAGCCTTCTCACCTGCCCCCGCCCCACATTTTAAAAACGAAATAAATGAGAAGAGTAATCGAGAATACATGAACCTTTGTCCTCTATGGACATGTTTATCAGTGCTCACAAACACACACACAAACACACACACACACACACATTTTTTTTTGTTTTAGATATTTACTTCATTATGTATACAAAGTTCTGCTTACATGTTCACCAGAAAGCTAGAAGAAGGCTCTAGATCACATTACAAATGTTTGTGAGCCCCCATGTGGGTGCTGGGAATTGAACTCAGGACATCTGGAAGTGCAGCCATGCTCTTTACCTCTGAGACATCCCTCCAGCCCCTGCCCCACATTTTAAAAACTAAATAAAAGAGGAGAGTAATTGAGGAATTCATGAACCTCTGTCCTCTATGGATATGTGTATCTGCACACACATACACCCCCCCACACACACACACAAACACTCAGACACACACATTTTTTAAAAACAAAATAAAAGTGGAGAGTAATTCAGGAATACTTGAACCTCTGTCCTCGATGGACATGTGTATCTACACACCACCTCTCTCTCTCTCTCTCTCTCTCTCTCACACACACACACACACACACACACACACACACACAAACATTTAAATTTATTTTAAACATTTACTTCAGTATGTTCACAATGCTTTGCTTGCATGTTTACCTGAAAGGTAGTAGAGAGCACTAAATCTCATTACAAATGTTTTTGAGCCACCCTGTGGGTGCTGGGAATTTTGTTCAGAACCTCTGGTACATCAGCCATTGCTTTTAACCTCTGACCCATCTCTCCAGCTCCCGTACCACTTTAAAAAAATAAAATAAAAATAGGAGAGTAATTGAGGAATTCATGAACCTCTGTCCTGTATGCACGTGTATCTGCGCACACACACTTACACACACACACACTTTTTAAAAACAAAATATAAGTGGAGAATAATTGTGGAATACATGAACCTCTGTCCTCTATGCACATGTGTGTCTTTGTGCGCTCACATACACACACACACACAAACACATGTGAAAAACAAAATAAATGTGGATAGTAATTGAGGAAAACTTGAACCTCTGTCCTCTATGGACATGTGTATCTACACCCCAATTCTCTCTCTCTCTCTCTCTCTCACACACACACACACATACCCATTTAAATTTATTTTAAACATTACTTCAGTATGTATACAATGCTTTGCTTGCATGTTTACTGAAAAGGTAGTAGAGGGCACTAAATCTCATTAGAAATGTTTGTGAGCCACCATGTGGGTGCTGGGAATTTTGTTCAGAACCTCTGGGACAGCAGCCATTGCTCTTAACCTCTGACCCATCTCTCCAGCTCCCGCACCACTTTTTAAAAACAACACCCAGAAAAAAAAATAGGAGAATAATTGAGGAATTCATGTACCTCTGTTCCCTATGGACATGTGTGTCTATACCCCAATTCTCTCTCTCTCTCTCTCTCTCTCTCTCTCTCTCTCTCTCTCTCTCTCTCTCTCTGTCTCACACACACACACACACACACACACACACACATTTAAATTTTTTTTAAACATTACTTCAATATGTATACAATGCTTTGCTTGCATGTTTACCTGAAAGGTAGTAGAGGGCACTAAATCTCATTACAAATGTTTGTGAGCCACCATGTGGGTGCTGGGAATTTTGTTCAGAACCTCTGGTACAGCAGCCATTGCTCTTAACCTCTGACCCATCTCTCCAGCCCACACACCACTTTTAAAAACAAAATAAAAATAGGAGTGTAATTGAGGAATTCATGAACCTCTGTCCTCTATGCACATGTGTATCTGCGCACACACACTTACACACACACACACACTTTTAATAAACAAAATATAAGTGGAGAATAATTTGCAATACATGAACCTATGTCCTCTATGGACATGTGTGTCTTTGCACGCTCAAATACACACACACACAAACACACATGTGAAAAACAAATAAATGTGGAGAGTAATTGAGGAATACAGGAACCTCTGTCCACTATGGACACGTGTATGTTCACACACTCACACACACACACACACACACACACACACACACACACATTTTAAAAACAAAATAAGTGTGGAGAGTAATTGAGGAATACAGGAACCTCTGTACTCTATGGATATGTGTATGTACACACACACACACACACACACAAACACATTTTAAAAAGAAAATAAATGCAGATAGTAATTGAGGAATATATGAAATTATGTCCTTTATGGACATGTGTATCTCTGTGCCCCCCCACACAGACATTAACACACACGCACACACACACAAACACACACACAGTCACACACACACTATTTAAATACAAAATAAAAGTGGAGAGTAATTGAGGAATACATGAACCTCAGTCCTCTATGGTCATGTGAATTGCACAACAACTCAAACACACACACACACACACACACACACACACACACACACATTTAATTTTATTTTTCAAGATTTACTTCATTATGTATAGAATGTTCTTCTTGAAAGTTTACCTGAAAGCTAGAAGCGGGCACTTGATCTCATAACAAATGTATGTGAGCCACCATGTGGGTAGTAGGAATTGAACACAGAACATCTGGTATAGCAGCAACTGCTCTTAACCTCTGAGCCTTCTCACCTGCCCCCGCCCCACATTTTAAAAACGAAATAAATGAGAAGAGTAATCGAGAATACATGAACCTTTGTCCTCTATGGACATGTTTATCAGTGCTCACAAACACACACACAAACACACACACACACACACATTTTTTTTTGTTTTAGATATTTACTTCATTATGTATACAAAGTTCTGCTTACATGTTCACCAGAAAGCTAGAAGAAGGCTCTAGATCACATTACAAATGTTTGTGAGCCCCCATGTGGGTGCTGGGAATTGAACTCAGGACATCTGGAAGTGCAGCCATGCTCTTTACCTCTGAGACATCCCTCCAGCCCCTGCCCCACATTTTAAAAACTAAATAAAAGAGGAGAGTAATTGAGGAATTCATGAACCTCTGTCCTCTATGGATATGTGTATCTGCACACACATACACCCCCCCACACACACACACAAACACTCAGACACACACATTTTTTAAAAACAAAATAAAAGTGGAGAGTAATTCAGGAATACTTGAACCTCTGTCCTCGATGGACATGTGTATCTACACACCACCTCTCTCTCTCTCTCTCTCTCTCTCTCACACACACACACACACACACACACACACACACACAAACATTTAAATTTATTTTAAACATTTACTTCAGTATGTTCACAATGCTTTGCTTGCATGTTTACCTGAAAGGTAGTAGAGAGCACTAAATCTCATTACAAATGTTTTTGAGCCACCCTGTGGGTGCTGGGAATTTTGTTCAGAACCTCTGGTACATCAGCCATTGCTTTTAACCTCTGACCCATCTCTCCAGCTCCCGTACCACTTTAAAAAAATAAAATAAAAATAGGAGAGTAATTGAGGAATTCATGAACCTCTGTCCTGTATGCACGTGTATCTGCGCACACACACTTACACACACACACACTTTTTAAAAACAAAATATAAGTGGAGAATAATTGTGGAATACATGAACCTCTGTCCTCTATGCACATGTGTGTCTTTGTGCGCTCACATACACACACACACACAAACACATGTGAAAAACAAAATAAATGTGGATAGTAATTGAGGAAAACTTGAACCTCTCCTCTATGGACATGTGTATCTACACCCCAATTCTCTATCTCTATCTCTCTCTCACACACACACACACATACCCATTTAAATTTATTTTAAACATTACTTCAGTATGTATACAATGCTTTGCTTGCATGTTTACTGAAAAGGTAGTAGAGGGCACTAAATCTCATTAGAAATGTTTGTGAGCCACCATGTGGGTGCTGGGAATTTTGTTCAGAACCTCTGGGACAGCAGCCATTGCTCTTAACCTCTGACCCATCTCTCCAGCCCACGCACCACTTTTTAAAAACAACACCCAGAAAAAAAAAATAGGAGAATAATTGAGGAATTCATGTACCTCTGTTCCCTATGGACATGTGTGTCTACACCCCAATTCTCTCTCTCTCTCTCTCTCTCTCTCTGTCTCACACACACACACACACACACACACACACACACACACATTTAAATTTATTTTAAACATTACTTCAATATGTATACAATGCTTTGCTTGCATGTTTACCTGAAAGGTAGTAGAGGGAACTAAATCTCATTACAAATGTTTGTGAGCCACCATGTGGGTGCTGGGAATTTTGTTCAGAACCTCTGGTACAGCAGCCATTGCTCTTAACCTCTGACCCATCTCTCCAGCCCACGCACCACTTTTAAAAACAAAATAAAAATAGGAGTGTAATTGAGGAATTCATGAACCTCTGTCCTCTATGCACATGTGTATCTGCGCACACACACTTACACACACACACACACTTTTTATAAACAAAATATAAGTGGAGAATAATTTGCAATACATGAACCTATGTCCTCTATGGACATGTGTGTCTTTGCACGCTCAAATACACACACACACAAACACACATGTGAAAAACAAAATAAATGTGGAGAGTAATTGAGGAATACAGGAACCTCTGTCCACTATGGACACGTGTATGTTCACACACTCACACACACACACACACACACACACACACACATTTTAAAAACAAAATAAGTGTGGAGAGTAATTGAGGAATACAGGAACCTCTGTACTCTATGGATATGTGTATGTACGCACACACACACACACACACACAAACACATTTTAAAAAGAAAATAAATGCAGATAGTAATTGAGGAATATATGAAATTATGTCCTTTATGGACATGTGTATCTCTGTGCCCCCCCACACAGACATTAACACACACGCACACACACACAAACACACACACAGTCACACACACACTATTTAAATACAAAATAAAAGTGGAGAGTAATTGAGGAATACATGAACCTCAGTCCTCTATGGTCATGTGAATTGCACAACAACTCAAACACACACACACACACACACACACACACACACATTTAATTTTATTTTTCAAGATTTACTTCATTATGTATAGAATGTTCTTCTTGAAAGTTTACCTGAAAGCTAGAAGCGGGCACTTGATCTCATAACAAATGTATGTGAGCCACCATGTGGGTAGTAGGAATTGAACACAGAACATCTGGTATAGCAGCAACTGCTCTTAACCTCTGAGCCTTCTCACCTGCCCCCGCCCCACATTTTAAAAACGAAATAAATGAGAAGAGTAATCGAGAATACATGAACCTTTGTCCTCTATGGACATGTTTATCAGTGCTCACAAACACACACACAAACACACACACACACACACATTTTTTTTTGTTTTAGATATTTACTTCATTATGTATACAAAGTTCTGCTTACATGTTCACCAGAAAGCTAGAAGAAGGCTCTAGATCACATTACAAATGTTTGTGAGCCCCCATGTGGGTGCTGGGAATTGAACTCAGGACATCTGGAAGTGCAGCCATGCTCTTTACCTCTGAGACATCCCTCCAGCCCCTGCCCCACATTTTAAAATCTAAATAAAAGAGGAGAGTAATTGAGGAATTCATGAACCTCTGTCCTCTATGGATATGTGTATCTGCACACACATACACCCCCCCACACACACACACAAACACTCAGACACACACATTTTTTAAAAACAAAATAAAAGTGGAGAGTAATTGAGGAATACTTGAACCTCTGTCCTCGATGGACATGTGTATCTACACACCACCTCTCTCTCTCTCTCTCTCTCTCTCTCTCTCTCTCTCTCTCTCTCTCTCTCACACACACACACACACACACACAAACATTTAAATTTATTTTAAACATTTACTTCAGTATGTTCACAATGCTTTGCTTGCATGTTTACCTGAAAGGTAGTAGAGAGCACTAAATCTCATTACAAATGTTTTTGAGCCACCATGTGGGTGCTGGGAATTTTGTTCAGAACCTCTGGTACATCAGCCATTGCTTTTAACCTCTGACCCATCTCTCCAGCTCCCGTACCACTTTAAAAAAATAAAATAAAAATAGGAGAGTAATTGAGGAATTCATGAACCTCTGTCCTGTATGCACGTGTATCTGCGCACACACACTTACACACACACACACTTTTTAAAAACAAAATATAAGTGGAGAATAATTGAGGAATACATGAACCTCTGTCCTCTATGCACATGTGTGTCTTTGTGCGCTCACATACACACACACACACAAACACATGTGAAAAACAAAATAAATGTGGATAGTAATTGAGGAAAACTTGAACCTCTGTCCTCTATGGACATGTGTATCTACACCCCAATTCTCTCTCTCTCTCTCTCTCTCACACACACACACACATACCCATTTAAATTTATTTTAAACATTACTTCAGTATGTATACAATGCTTTGCTTGCATGTTTACTGAAAAGGTAGTAGAGGGCACTAAATCTCATTAGAAATGTTTGTGAGCCACCATGTGGGTGCTGGGAATTTTGTTCAGAACCTCTGGGACAGCAGCCATTGCTCTTAACCTCTGACCCATCTCTCCAGCTCCCGCACCACTTTTTAAAAACAACACCCAGAAAAAAAAAATAGGAGAATAATTGAGGAATTCATGTACCTCTGTTCCCTATGGACATGTGTGTCTATACCCCAATTCTCTCTCTCTCTCTCTCTCTCTCTCTCTCTCTCTCTCTCTCTCTCTCTCTCTCTCTCTCTGTCTCACACACACACACACACACACACACACACACACATTTAAATTTTTTTTAAACATTACTTCAATATGTATACAATGCTTTGCTTGCATGTTTACCTGAAAGGTAGTAGAGGGCACTAAATCTCATTACAAATGTTTGTGAGCCACCATGTGGGTGCTGGGAATTTTGTTCAGAACCTCTGGTACAGCAGCCATTGATCTTAACCTCTGACCCATCTCTCCAGCCCACACACCACTTTTAAAAACAAAATAAAAATAGGAGTGTAATTGAGGAATTCATGAACCTCTGTCCTCTATGCACATGTGTATCTGCGCACACACACTTACACACACACACACACTTTTAATAAACAAAATATAAGTGGAGAATAATTTGCAATACATGAACCTATGTCCTCTATGGACATGTGTGTCTTTGCACGCTCAAATACACACACACACAAACACACATGTGAAAAACAAATAAATGTGGAGAGTAATTGAGGAATACAGGAACCTCTGCCCACTATGGACACGTGTATATGCACACACTCACACACACACACATACACACACACACACACACACACATTTTAAAAACAAAATAAGTGTGGAGAGTAATTGAGGAATACAGGAACCTCTGTACTCTATGGATATGTGTATGTACACACACACACACACAAACACATTTTAAAAAGAAAATAAATGCAGATAGTAATTGAGGAATATATGAAATTATGTCCTTTATGGACATGTGTATCTCTGTGCCCCCCCACACAGACATTAACACACACGCACACACACACAAACACACACACAGTCACACACACACTATTTAAATACAAAATAAAAGTGGAGAGTAATTGAGGAATACATGAACCTCAGTCCTCTATGGTCATGTGAATTGCACAACAACTCAAACACACACACACACACACACACACACACACACACATTTAATTTTATTTTTCAAGATTTACTTCATTATGTATAGAATGTTCTTCTTGAAAGTTTACCTGAAAGCTAGAAGCGGGCACTTGATCTCATAACAAATGTATGTGAGCCACCATGTGGGTAGTAGGAATTGAACACAGAACATCTGGTATAGCAGCAACTGCTCTTAACCTCTGAGCCTTCTCACCTGCCCCCGCCCCACATTTTAAAAACGAAATAAATGAGAAGAGTAATCGAGAATACATGAACCTTTGTCCTCTATGGACATGTTTATCAGTGCTCACAAACACACACACAAACACACACACACACACATTTTTTTTTGTTTTAGATATTTACTTCATTATGTATACAAAGTTCTGCTTACATGTTCACCAGAAAGCTAGAAGAAGGCTCTAGATCACATTACAAATGTTTGTGAGCCCCCATGTGGGTGCTGGGAATTGAACTCAGGACATCTGGAAGTGCAGCCATGCTCTTTACCTCTGAGACATCCCTCCAGCCCCTGCCCCACATTTTAAAATCTAAATAAAAGAGGAGAGTAATTGAGGAATTCATGAACCTCTGTCCTCTATGGATATGTGTATCTGCACACACATACACCCCCCCACACACACACACAAACACTCAGACACACACATTTTTTAAAAACAAAATAAAAGTGGAGAGTAATTGAGGAATACTTGAACCTCTGTCCTCGATGGACATGTGTATCTACACACCACCTCTCTCTCTCTCTCTCTCTCTCTCTCTCTCTCTCTCTCTCTCTCTCTCTCTCACACACACACACACACACACACAAACATTTAAATTTATTTTAAACATATACTTCAGTATGTTCACAATGCTTTGCTTGCATGTTTACCTGAAAGGTAGTAGAGAGCACTAAATCTCATTACAAATGTTTTTGAGCCACCATGTGGGTGCTGGGAATTTTGTTCAGAACCTCTGGTACATCAGCCATTGCTTTTAACCTCTGACCCATCTCTCCAGCTCCCGTACCACTTTAAAAAAATAAAATAAAAATAGGAGAGTAATTGAGGAATTCATGAACCTCTGTCCTGTATGCACGTGTATCTGCGCACACACACTTACACACACACACACTTTTTAAAAACAAAATATAAGTGGAGAATAATTGAGGAATACATGAACCTCTGTCCTCTATGCACATGTGTGTCTTTGTGCGCTCACATACACACACACACACAAACACATGTGAAAAACAAAATAAATGTGGATAGTAATTGAGGAAAACTTGAACCTCTGTCCTCTATGGACATGTGTATCTACACCCCAATTCTCTCTCTCTCTCTCTCTCTCTCACACACACACACATACCCATTTAAATTTATTTTAAACATTACTTCAGTATGTATACAATGCTTTGCTTGCATGTTTACTGAAAAGGTAGTAGAGGGCACTAAATCTCATTAGAAATGTTTGTGAGCCACCATGTGGGTGCTGGGAATTTTGTTCAGAACCTCTGGGACAGCAGCCATTGCTCTTAACCTCTAACCCATCTCTCCAGCTACCGCACCACTTTTTAAAAACAACACCCAGAAAAAAAAAATAGGAGAATAATTGAGGAATTCATGTACCTCTGTTCCCTATGGACATGTGTGTCTATACCCCAATTCTCTCTCTCTCTCTCTCTCTCTCTCTCTCTCTCTCTCTCTCTCTCTCTCTCTCTGTCTCACACACACACACACACACACACACACACACACACACATTTAAATTTTTTTTAAACATTACTTCAATATGTATACAATGCTTTGCTTGCATGTTTACCTGAAAGGTAGTAGAGGGCACTAAATCTCATTACAAATGTTTGTGAGCCACCATGTGGGTGCTGGGAATTTTGTTCAGAACCTCTGGTACAGCAGCCATTGATCTTAACCTCTGACCCATCTCTCCAGCCCACACACCACTTTTAAAAACAAAATAAAAATAGGAGTGTAATTGAGGAATTCATGAACCTCTGTCCTCTATGCACATGTGTATCTGCGCACACACACTTACACACACACACACACTTTTAATAAACAAAATATAAGTGGAGAATAATTTGCAATACATGAACCTATGTCCTCTATGGACATGTGTGTCTTTGCACGCTCAAATACACACACACACAAACACACATGTGAAAAACAAATAAATGTGGAGAGTAATTGAGGAATACAGGAACCTCTGTCCACTATGGACACGTGTATGTTCACACACTCACACACACACACACACACACACACACACATTTTAAAAACAAAATAAGTGTGGAGAGTAATTGAAGAATACAGGAACCTCTGTACTCTATGGATATGTGTATGTACACACACACACACACACACACACAAACACATTTTAAAAAGAAAATAAATGCAGATAGTAATTGAGGAATATATGAAATTATGTCCTTTATGGACATGTGTATCTCTGTGCCCCCCCACACAGACATTAACACACACGCACACACACACAAACACACACACAGTCACACACACACTATTTAAATACAA
>OX460370.1:87648632-87658632 GCA_949786405.1 Onychomys arenicola | reverse complement strand
TCTCTCTCTCTCTCTCTCTCTCTCTCTCTCTGTCTCACACACACACACACACACACACACACACACATTTAAATTTATTTTAAACATTACTTCAATATGTATACAATGCTTTGCTTGCATGTTTACCTGAAAGGTAGTAGAGGGCACTAAATCTCATTACAAATGTTTGTGAGCCACCATGTGGGTGCTGGGAATTTTGTTCAGAACCTCTGGTACAGCAGCCATTGCTCTTAACGTCTGACCCATCTCTCCAGCCCACGCACCACTTTTAAAAACAAAATAAAAATAGGAGTGTAATTGAGGAATTCATGAACCTCTGTCCTCTATGCACATGTGTATCTGCGCACACACACTTACACACACACACACACTTTTAATAAACAAAATATAAGTGGAGAATAATTTGCAATACATGAACCTATGTCCTCTATGGACATGTGTGTCTTTGCACGCTCAAATACACACACACACAAACACACATGTGAAAAACAAATAAATGTGGAGAGTAATTGAGGAATACAGGAACCTCTGTCCACTATGGACACGTGTATGTTCACACACTCACACACACACACACACACACACACACACACACACATTTTAAAAACAAAATAAGTGTGGAGAGTAATTGAGGAATACAGGAACCTCTGTACTCTATGGATATGTGTATGTACACACACACACACACACACACACAAACACATTTTAAAAAGAAAATAAATGCAGATAGTAATTGAGGAATATATGAAATTATGTCCTTTATGGACATGTGTATCTCTGTGCCCCTCCACACAGACATTAACACACACGCACACACACACAAACACACACACAGTCACACACACACTATTTAAATACAAAATAAAAGTGGAGAGTAATTGAGGAATACATGAACCTCAGTCCTCTATGGTCATGTGAATTGCACAACAACTCAAACACACACACACACACACACACACACACACACACACACATTTAATTTTATTTTTCAAGATTTACTTCATTTTGTATAGAATGTTCTTCTTGAAAGTTTACCTGAAAGCTAGAAGCGGGCACTTGATCTCATAACAAATGTATGTGAGCCACCATGTGGGTAGTAGGAATTGAACACAGAACATCTGGTATAGCAGCAACTGCTCTTAACCTCTGAGCCTTCTCACCTGCCCCCGCCCCACATTTTAAAAACGAAATAAATGAGAAGAGTAATCGAGAATACATGAACCTTTGTCCTCTATGGACATGTGTATCAGTGCTCACAAACACACACACAAACACACACACACACACACATTTTTTTTTGTTTTAGATATTTACTTCATTATGTATACAAAGTTCTGCTTACATGTTCACCAGAAAGCTAGAAGAAGGCTCTAGATCACATTACAAATGTTTGTGAGCCCCCATGTGGGTGCTGGGAATTGAACTCAGGACATCTGGAAGTGCAGCCATGCTCTTTACCTCTGAGACATCCCTCCAGCCCCTGCCCCACATTTTAAAAACTAAATAAAAGAGGAGAGTAATTGAGGAATTCATGAACCTCTGTCCTCTATGGATATGTGTATCTGCACACACATACACCCCCCCACACACACACACAAACACTCAGACACACACATTTTTTAAAAACAAAATAAAAGTGGAGAGTAATTCAGGAATACTTGAACCTCTGTCCTCGATGGACATGTGTATCTACACACCAACTCTCTCTCTCTCTCTCTCTCTCTCTCTCTCTCTCTCTCTCTCTCACACACACACACACACACACAAACATTTAAATTTATTTTAAACATTTACTTCAGTATGTTCACAATGCTTTGCTTGCATGTTTACCTGAAAGGTAGTAGAGAGCACTAAAACTCATTACAAATGTTTTTGAGCCACCATGTGGGTGCTGGGAATTTTGTTCAGAACCTCTGGTACATCAGCCATTGCTTTTAACCTCTGACCCATCTCTCCAGCTCCCGTACCACTTTAAAAAAATAAAATAAAAATAGGAGATTAATTGAGGAATTCATGAACCTCTGTCCTCTATGCACATGTGTATCTGCGCACACACACTTACACACACACACACACTTTTTATAAACAAAATATAAGTGGAGAATAATTTGCAATACATGAACCTATGTCCTCTATGGACATGTGTGTCTTTGCACGCTCAAATACACACACACACAAACACACATGTGAAAAACAAATAAATGTGGAGAGTAATTGAGGAATACAGGAACCTCTGTCCACTATGGACACGTGTATATGCACACACTCACACACACACACACACACACACACACACACATTTTAAAAACAAAATAAGTGTGGAGAGTAATTGAGGAATACAGGAACCTCTGTACTCTATGGATATGTGTATGTACACACACACACACACACACACAAACACATTTTAAAAAGAAAATAAATGCAGATAGTATATGAGGAATATATGAAATTATGTCCTTTATGGACATGTGTATCTCTGTGCCCCCCCCACACAGACATTAACACACACACACACACACACACACACAAACACACACACAGTCACACACACACTATTTAAATACAAAATAAAAGTGGAGAGTAATTGAGGAATACATGAACCTCAGTCCTCTATGGTCATGTGAATTGCACAACAACTCAAACACACACACACACACACACACACACACACACACACACACATTTAATTTTATTTTTCAAGATTTACTTCATTATGTATAGAATGTTCTTCTTGAAAGTTTACCTGAAAGCTAGAAGCGGGCACTTGATCTCATAACAAATGTATGTGAGCCACCATGTGGGTAGTAGGAATTGAACACAGAACATCTGGTATAGCAGCAACTGCTCTTAACCTCTGAGCCTTCTCACCTGCCCCCGCCCCTCATTTTAAAAACGAAATAAATGAGAAGAGTAATCGAGAATACATGAACCTTTGTCCTCTATGGACATGTGTATCAGTGCTCACAAACACACACACAAACACACACACACACACATTTTTTTTTTGTTTTAGATATTTACTTCATTATGTATACAAAGTTCTGCTTACATGTTCACCAGAAATCTAGAAGAAGGCTCTAGATCACATTACAAATGTTTGTGAGCCCCCATGTGTGTGCTGGGAATTGAACTCAGGACATCTGGAAGTGCAGCCATGCTCTTTACCTCTGAGACATCCCTCCAGCCCCTGCACCACATTTTAAAATCTAAATAAAAGAGGAGAGTAATTGAGGAATTCATGAACCTCTGTCCTCTATGGATATGTGTATCTGCACACACATACACCGCAACACACACACACACAAACACTCAGACACACACATTTTTTAAAAACAAAATAAAAGTGGAGAGTAATTCAGGAATACTTGAACCTCTGTCCTCGATGGACATGTGTATCTACACACCAACTCTCTCTCTCTCTCTCTCTCTCTCTCTCTCTCTCTCTCTCTCTCTCTCTCTCTCACACACACACACACACACACAAACACACACACACACACACACAAACATTTAAATTTATTTTAAACATTTACTTCAGTATGTTCACAATGCTTTGCTTGCATGTTTACCTGAAAGGTAGTAGAGAGCACTAAAACTCATTACAAATGTTTTTGAGCCACCATGTGGGTGCTGGGAATTTTGTTCAGAACCTCTGGTACATCAGCCATTGCTTTTAACCTCTGACCCATCTCTCCAGCTCCCGTACCACTTTAAAAAAATAAAATAAAAATAGGAGATTAATTGAGGAATTCATGAACCTCTGTCCTCTATGCACATGTGTATCTGCGCACACACACTTACACACACACACACACTTTTTATAAACAAAATATAAGTGGAGAATAATTTGCAATACATGAACCTATGTCCTCTATGGACATGTGTGTCTTTGCACGCTCAAATACACACACACACAAACACACATGTGAAAAACAAATAAATGTGGAGAGTAATTGAGGAATACAGGAACCTCTGTCCACTATGGACACGTGTATGTTCACACACTCACACACACACACACACACACACACATTTTAAAAACAAAATAAGTGTGGAGAGTAATTGAGGAATACAGGAACCTCTGTACTCTATGGATATGTGTATGTACACACACACACACACACACACAAACACATTTTAAAAAGAAAATAAATGCAGATAGTATATGAGGAATATATGAAATTATGTCCTTTATGGACATGTGTATCTCTGTGCCCCCCCCACACAGACATTAACACACACACACACACACACACACACACACACACAAACACACACACAGTCACACACACACTATTTAAATACAAAATAAAAGTGGAGAGTAATTGAGGAATACATGAACCTCAGTCCTCTATGGTCATGTGAATTGCACAACAACTCAAACACACACACACACACACACACACACACACACACACACATTTAATTTTATTTTTCAAGATTTACTTCATTATGTATAGAATGTTCTTCTTGAAAGTTTACCTGAAAGCTAGAAGCGGGCACTTGATCTCATAACAAATGTATGTGAGCCACCATGTGGGTAGTAGGAATTGAACACAGAACATCTGGTATAGCAGCAACTGCTCTTAACCTCTGAGCCTTCTCACCTGCCCCCGCCCCTCATTTTAAAAACGAAATAAATGAGAAGAGTAATCGAGAATACATGAACCTTTGTCCTCTATGGACATGTGTATCAGTGCTCACAAACACACACACAAACACACACACACACACATTTTTTTTTGTTTTAGATATTTACTTCATTATGTATACAAAGTTCTGCTTACATGTTCACCAGAAATCTAGAAGAAGGCTCTAGATCACATTACAAATGTTTGTGAGCCCCCATGTGTGTGCTGGGAATTGAACTCAGGACATCTGGAAGTGCAGCCATGCTCTTTACCTCTGAGACATCCCTCCAGCCCCTGCACCACATTTTAAAATCTAAATAAAAGAGGAGAGTAATTGAGGAATTCATGAACCTCTGTCCTCTATGGATATGTGTATCTGCACACACATACACCGCAACACACACACACACAAACACTCAGACACACACATTTTTTAAAAACAAAATAAAAGTGGAGAGTAATTCAGGAATACTTGAACCTCTGTCCTCGATGGACATGTGTATCTACACCCCAATTCTCTCTCTCTCTCTCTCTCTCTCTCTCTCTCTCTCTCTCTCTCTCTCTCACACACACACACACACACACAAACACACACACACACACACACACAAACATTTAAATTTATTTTAAACATTTACTTCAGTATGTTCACAATGCTTTGCTTGCATGTTTACCTGAAAGGTAGTAGAGAGCACTAAAACTCATTACAAATGTTTTTGAGCCACCATGTGGGTGCTGGGAATTTTGTTCAGAACCTCTGGTACATCAGCCATTGCTTTTAACCTCTGACCCATCTCTCCAGCTCCCGTACCACTTTAAAAAAATAAAATAAAAATAGGAGAGTAATTGAGGAATTCATGAACCTCTGTCCTGTATGCACGTGTATCTGCGCACACACACTTACACACACACACACTTTTTAAAAACAAAATATAAGTGGAGAATAATTGAGGAATACATGAACCTCTGTCCTCTATGCACATGTGTGTCTTTGTGCGCTCACATACACACACACACAAAAACACATGTGAAAAACAAAATAAATGTGGATAGTAATTGAGGAAAACTTGAACCTCTGTCCTCTATGGACATGTGTATCTACACCCCAATTCTCTCTCTCTCTCTCTCTCTCACACACACACATACCCATTTAAATTTATTTTAAACATTACTTCAGTATGTATACAATGCTTTGCTTGCATGTTTACTGAAAAGGTAGTAGAGGGCACTAAATCTCATTAGAAATGTTTGTGAGCCACCATGTGGGTGCTGGGAATTTTGTTCAGAACCTCTGGGACAGCAGCCATTGCTCTTAACCTCTGACCCATCTCTCCAGCTCCCGCACCACTTTTTAAAAACAACACCCAGAAAAAAAAAATAGGAGAATAATTGAGGAATTCATGTACCTCTGTTCCCTATGGACATGTGTGTCTACACCCCAATTCTCTCTCTCTCTCTCTCTCTCTCTCTCTCTCTGTCTCACACACACACACACACACACTCACACACACACACACACACATTTAAATTTATTTTAAACATTACTTCAATATGTATACAATGCTTTGCTTGCATGTTTACCTGAAAGGTAGTAGAGGGCACTAAATCTCATTACAAATGTTTGTGAGCCACCATGTGGGTGCTGGGAATTTTGTTCAGAACCTCTGGGACAGCAGCCATTGCTCTTAACCTCTGACCCAACTCTCCAGCCCACGCACCACTTTTAAAAACAAAATAAAAATAGGAGTGTAATTGAGGAATTCATGAACCTCTGTCCTCTATGCACATGTGTATCTGCGCACACACACTTACACACACACACACACTTTTTATAAACAAAATATAAGTGGAGAATAATTTGCAATACATGAACCTATGTCCTCTATGGACATGTGTGTCTTTGCACGCTCAAATACACACACACACAAACACACATGTGAAAAACAAATAAATGTGGAGAGTAATTGAGGAATACAGGAACCTCTGTCCACTATGGACACGTGTATATGTACACACTCACACACACACACACACACACACACATTTTAAAAAGAAAATAAGTGTGGAGAGTAATTGAGGAATACAGGAACCTCTGTACTCTATGGATATGTGTATGTACACACACACACACACACACACACATTTTAAAAAGAAAATAAATGCAGATAGTAATTGAGGAATATATGAAATTATGTCCTTTATGGACATGTGTATCTCTGTGCCCCCCCCACACAGACATTAACACACACACACACACACACAAACACACACACAGTCACACACACACTATTTAAATACAAAATAAAAGTGGAGAGTAATTGAGGAATACATGAACCTCAGTCCTCTATGGTCATGTGAATTGCACAACAACTCAAACACACACACACACACACACACACACACACATTTAATTTTATTTTTCAAGATTTACTTCATTATGTATAGAATGTTCTTCTTGAAAGTTTACCTGAAAGCTAGAAGCGGGCACTTGATCTCATAACAAATGTATGTGAGCCACCATGTGGGTAGTTGGAATTGAACACAGAACATCTGGTATAGCAGCAACTGCTCTTAACCTCTGAGCCTTCTCACCTGCCCCCGCCCCTCATTTTAAAAACGAAATAAATGAGAAGAGTAATTGAGAATACATGAACCTTTGTCCTCTATGGACATGTGTATCAGTGCTCACAAACACACACACAAACACACACACACACACATTTTTTTTTTGTTTTAGATATTTACTTCATTATGTATACAAAGTTCTGCTTACATGTTCACCAGAAAGCTAGAAGAAGGCTCTAGATCACATTACAAATGTTTGTGAGCCCCCATGTGGGTGCTGGGAATTGAACTCAGGACATCTGGAAGTGCAGCCATGCTCTTTACCTCTGAGACATCCCTCCAGCCCCTGCCCCATATTTTAAAAACTAAATAAAAGAGGAGAGTAATTGAGGAATTCATGAACCTCTGTCCTCTATGGATATGTGTATCTGCACACACATACACCCCCCGCACACACACACAAACACTCAGACACACACATTTTTTAAAAACAAAATAAAAGTGGAGAGTAATTGAGGAATACTTGAACCTCTGTCCTCGATGGACATGTGTATCTACACACCAACTCTCTCTCTCTCTCTCTCTCTCTCTCTCTCTCTCTCTCTCTCTCTCACACACACACACACACACACACACACACACACACACACACACAAACATTCAAATTTATTTTAAACATTTACTTCAGTATGTTCACAATGCTTTGCTTGCATGTTTACCTGAAAGGTAGTAGAGAGCACTAAAACTCATTACAAATGTTTTTGAGCCACCATGTGGGTGCTGGGAATTTTGTTCAGAACCTCTGGTATATCAGCCATTGCTTTTAACCTCTGACCCATCTCTCCAGCTCCCGTACCACTTTAAAAAAATAAAATAAAAATAGGAGAGTAATTGAGGAATTCATGAACCTCTGTCCTGTATGCACGTGTATCTGCGCACACACACTTACACACACACACACTTTTTAAAAACAAAATATAAGTGGAGAATAATTGAGGAATACATGAACCTCTGTCCTCTATGCACATGTGTGTCTTTGTGCGCTCACATACACACACACACAAAAACACATGTGAAAAACAAAATAAATGTGGATAGTAATTGAGGAAAACTTGAACCTCTGTCCTCTATGGACATGTGTATCTACACCCCAATTCTCTCTCTCTCTCTCTCTCTCTCACACACACACATACCCATTTAAATTTATTTTAAACATTACTTCAGTATGTATACAATGCTTTGCTTGCATGTTTACTGAAAAGGTAGTAGAGGGCACTAAATCTCATTAGAAATGTTTGTGAGCCACCATGTGGGTGCTGGGAATTTTGTTCAGAACCTCTGGGACAGCAGCCATTGCTCTTAACCTCTGACCCATCTCTCCAGCTCCCGCACCACTTTTTAAAAACAACACCCAGAAAAAAAAAATAGGAGAATAATTGAGGAATTCATGTACCTCTGTTCCCTATGGACATGTGTGTCTACACCCCAATTCTCTCTCTCTCTCTCTCTCTCTCTCTCTCTCTGTCTCACACACACACACACACACACTCACACACACACACACACACACACACACATTTAAATTTATTTTAAACATTACTTCAATATGTATACAATGCTTTGCTTGCATGTTTACCTGAAAGGTAGTAGAGGGCACTAAATCTCATTACAAATGTTTGTGAGCCACCATGTGGGTGCTGGGAATTTTGTTCAGAACCTCTGGGACAGCAGCCATTGCTCTTAACCTCTGACCCAACTCTCCAGCCCACGCACCACTTTTAAAAACAAAATAAAAATAGGAGTGTAATTGAGGAATTCATGAACCTCTGTCCTCTATGCACATGTGTATCTGCGCACACACACTTACACACACACACACACTTTTTATAAACAAAATATAAGTGGAGAATAATTTGCAATACATGAACCTATGTCCTCTATGGACATGTGTGTCTTTGCACGCTCAAATACACACACACACAAACACACATGTGAAAAACAAATAAATGTGGAGAGTAATTGAGGAATACAGGAACCTCTGTCCACTATGGACACGTGTATATGTACACACTCACACACACACACACACACACACACATTTTAAAAACAAAATAAGTGTGGAGAGTAATTGAGGAATACAGGAACCTCTGTACTCTATGGATATGTGTATGTACACACACACACACACACACACACATTTTAAAAAGAAAATAAATGCAGATAGTAATTGAGGAATATATGAAATTATGTCCTTTATGGACATGTGTATCTCTGTGCCCCCCCCACACAGACATTAACACACACACACACACACACAAACACACACACAGTCACACACACACTATTTAAATACAAAATAAAAGTGGAGAATAATTGAGGAATACATGAACCTCAGTCCTCTATGGTCATGTGAATTGCACAACAACTCAAACACACACACACACACACACACACACACACACATTTAATTTTAGTTTTCAAGATTTACTTCATTATGTATAGAATGTTCTTCTTGAAAGTTTACCTGAAAGCTAGAAGCGGGCACTTGATCTCATAACAAATGTATGTGAGCCACCATGTGGGTAGTAGGAATTGAACACAGAACATCTGGTATAGCAGCAACTGCTCTTAACCTCTGAGCCTTCTCACCTGCCCCCGCCCCTCATTTTAAAAACGAAATAAATGAGAAGAGTAATTGAGAATACATGAACCTTTGTCCTCTATGGACATGTGTATCAGTGCTCACAAACACACACACAAACACACACACACACACATTTTTTTTTTGTTTTAGATATTTACTT